>VIAB01000194.1:84575-97101 GCA_009801035.1 Oophaga pumilio
AAAAAAAAAAAAAAAATTAGAGATTTATTAGCCCTTAATGTCAGTATCAACCAACATTTTGGTTCTGAAGTATGAAAAGTTTGTTACTTTATATCTAGACAGATAGATAAATAATAGAAAGATATAAAAATAGATAAGAAGAAAAAAAAGAAAGCCCCTTTTGGGGCGGGTTTCTCTGTTTACCACCTGGGAGAGTTTTGGAGCCATCACTTTTCCACGATAAATCAAACTTGGGTTGTGCTCCATGGAATCTCGGGTCGGTCTCTGGTGCGGACACTCTTGACGCTGACATCATGATATTCAGATATACTTTACACTCCTGCTTAATTCAAAAACACAACTGTATGTCCATCATCTAAACCGTTCGCTGACACATTAAGTCAAACACATCTTTAAAGGATGCTTTCAATCAAAACATCTCAAAGCCAACGAGAAAAATCATTTGTCAAACTCTTAGATCCGACATCATCATTTTGAGGTTTCTGGCTTCTGCAGGTGGAATGTCTCAATTTAACATAAAGTGTAAACAAGTATGACATATTCTTTATACATTTTACAGATCAAAATTCCCTCCAGCCATTTGAATAATTAAGAATTAAGCAAAGGAAATTAATTTGAAGTGTTCACTAAAGAGACATTACTGAGGATTTCTAACACATATTACTCAAACACTCAAATGTACAGATATTTAAAGGGGTTATCTAAAAAAAGGGGTTATCTGAAAATGTTTGTAGTAAATTGAAGTTACTCCACCAATCGGCTGATTGTCACGGGTTTGGCTTTTTTAAGCCCCCTGGTAAGCCGTATCTGGGAAATGCCTCCTGTTTTTTTGTTTCTTGGGAGCAATGCTCTCCTAAAAATTGACATAGCTGCGCTGCTAGTCCAATTTGTGCTGCAAGCTGAACCAGATTTGCCTCAGCAGCATAGGAAAAGGACAGGGACACTGAAGCTGGCCGGATCCAACATAATGGCCAGCTTCAGACTATTGCTTTCAGTCTTTAAAGCATAGAGTATGCAAGCGTGTGTTGCTTGCCTTGGAAAGCAGCCACTTCTGGGATTGCAGAGGTAATATAACCTCTGCAGTGAGCACTGCAGAATAGAATGAATAATTACTCCAGTCTTGAGAACGGAGATGATTTTTACTGAGAGGTAAATGGCAAAGTTGCTTTTTTTTTTTACAAGCAGTTCACAATTTTTTTTCCCAATTAATAACATGAGAAAACCACTTTAACAGTTTAATGTGGTAGTAAACATGCGGCTGACTTAGATTGCCAGCACCTTGGTTCAAATTTTACATGAAGTAGAATAACTTTATAAATACTTTCATTTACTTCTCAGAAGTTTACAATAGATGGTTTTGGATAAATACTTTGCCGTGAGTAAAATATTATTAATCAAGATGTAAGGATTATGGTGGATTTTTGTTTGAGTTTTGGATATCCACGGTCTTGTAAATAAAGCAAAACAGTAATCTTGAAATTTTTCCTTCTTTCAAGTCTCAATTTTGTGTAAATAACTTCTATAGTGTACAGTGGCATGTCAAAATTTAGGCACCCCTGCTCAAAATTACTGTTATTGTGAACAGTTAAAGGGAATCTGTCATATCCTGGGACGTTTTTACCTATTAATATGGGCATGCAGGTTATAGTATGGTTAAAATAGTCATACCTGTATGGCTCATAGCTATGGTCTTGATGTGCAGAAATTGTCTTTTTTTCTTTTATGGTAATTAGTTCTTCCATGCTCTGGGGCATGCGATGCCTTGATGAAAACTCAGCCTCAGTCCTCATTAGAATACCACCCCCCTCCCATCAGCGTCACAGGGCCCTGTGACATGTAATGGTGGCCCTGGAATCCCGCTCCTCCGCTCTGCAATCGCGTGATTATATTTACCTTTTCCTCCCTGCTATGGCCATTGGCTTCATCATTCTTCAGCGCAGGCACCGGCAAGTTACTTCAGTAACTGTGACGCTGATGGGAAGGAGGTGGTATCGGGTAGAGTTCTGGTACCCTAACCAAAATGAGGAATAAAGTTCGGATTGGGTACCAGAACTCGAACTTCCATGGATTCTCTTATCCCTGACACACAAACCCCATATGAGCAAGTGAATCTGATTTGAAGTCTCACATGGTTTAGAAGAGCATCGGAGCTGTGCTGGAAACTGGGGAAGACAGCAAACGGTTAGCATTTTATTACACTTACACTACACTACATACAGTACAAAAATATATACCGTATATACTCGAGTATAAGCCGACCCGAGTATAAGCCAACCCCCTAATTTTACCACAAAAAACTGGGAAAACTTATTGACTCGAGTATAAGCCTATTGCAGAAAATGAGGCAGCTACTGGTAAATTTCAAAAATAAAAATAGATACCAATAAAAGTAAAAATTAAAGTAGGTTAAATGTTTTTTGAATAGCCATATTGAATCAGGAGCCCCATATGCTGCTCCATAGACTATGCCCCATATGCTGCTCCTCAGATTATGCCCCATATGCTGCGCCATATATTATGCCCCATATGCTGCCCCATATATTATGCCTCATATGCTGCCCCATATATTATGCCCCATATGCTGCCCCATGTATTATGCCTCATAAGATGCTCCATAGATTATGCCCCATATGCTGCCCATGTATTATGCCCCACAAGATGCTCCATAGATTGTGCCCAATATGCTGCCCATGTATTATGCCCATATATGCTGCCCCATGTATTATGCCCCACAAGATGCTCCATAGATTGTGCCCCATATGCTGCCCATGTATTATTCCCCCATATGATGCTCCATAGATTATGCCCCATATGCTGCCCTATGTATTATGCCCCACAAGATGCTCTATACATTGTGCCCTATATGCTGCCCCATGTATTATGCCCCATGTGCTGCCCATGTATTATGCCCCATATGTTGACCCATGTATTATGCCCCACAAGATGCTCCATAGATTATGCCCCCATATGATATTATAGGTCCCTTATGCTGCCGCTGCAAATGAAAAAAAAAAGACATACTCACCTTTCGTCGCTGGGGGCCAGGTGCTGGTGTCCTGAGCAGGCGGGGAGACCGGCGCGCTATTGGGGACTGGTGCTGGTGTCACCGCTGGCTCAGGCCCCGGCACCTGCAATATTCACCTGTCCCCGTTCCACCGCTGCATTAACCACGTCATCGCACCCTCTGACCTGAACATTCACAGCTAGAGGACGCGAGGACACAGCGGCGTGCAGCGGTGGACCGGGGAGCGGTGAATATCTCTTATACTCAACCCCTCCTGGCGCGTGTCTGCAGCCCCCCAGCTTCTCCCACTGTCTCCGGCAGCTATGCCTAACTTCAGCGGTCACATGGTACCTCTCATTAAAGTCATGAATATGTGCATACCACTGACCGCTGAACACAGATGCCGGAGACCGTGGGAGAAGAGCAGGGGCTGCAGAGACCGCACCAGGAGGGGATGAGTATATAGGACAGCTGCGCTCCCCCTCCCCTGCCGACCCCCTGTTATATGACTCGAGTGTAAGTCAAGAGGGGCACTTTCAGTCCTAAAATATGGGCTGAAAATCTCTGCTTATACTCGAGTATATATGGTACATTTTGCTGAAGTGCTTCACAATTACTTTTTTTTCTTACATTCAAATTATGCCACTTTTATCTTCATGGGAGAAGGAAACAGCTCTTTGTCTCTCTCTCCCAGCAGGAAGTCGCAGCATAAGTTTTCACACCAATGACCAGCTAATTTCAATAAGTCCATAAGTTGGCAGGAAGACAAATAAAATAGTTTCTTAGCTATTTTTCTTCATACTTTTCTGCTTGTCTTAACATGAATTATGTCTAAGCTCGGAGCTTCGATACATTTTCTACTCAAGGAGTTAATGTTGGGCTGATAATGATTCTCAGTTACACATCTTATGCCTACATCTGTGGCTTTGTAATTTAAAGCTGAGGTTAACAAGGACTGGGCCCTGGGGAATACATTGAGGCGGAATCCTTAAACTACAGGATAATGATAAAGGCTTCTCAGTTTGCACGGAAACACTTTAAACAGTTTGATAGATGCTAACACGAGGGTAATTTAGTTGCCAGAACATGATTGTCGATTTTTTTGAGGTTTTAATTAGATTTGTATTTGTATAATAAACCTTAACAATTAATTTAAAGTCATATTCTGCATTCTGTATGGTGACGGGCAGGCATTTCTAATTATCGGATATACTGATGGTGCATGCAGGGTTTTGACAGAACATGATCCCGCATCTTACCATGTCTGACATTCACTTGCTGCCTGACTAATTCAATTATTTATGCTACATATAGATCAGGCAAAATTAAGACAAATGATTTAACCAAATTATGTTTCCCAGAGCGAGTTCCAAGAAAAAAAATACAAAAGTCTAATTTTTACTACTTTACTGATCAAGTCCATATATGTTTAATAATTTCCTTCTCCTCCTAGACTGATAATTCATTCTCAATTCATAGGTAAAATGTTTATAAATGTGAAGTCAGATTTTGCTGTTACTTTCCCATTACTGAGAAAGGAGAGGACAGTTGGGGCTTTTAAAATTCTATGAAGAATTGAAGGAGGAGGAGAAGTAACGAGCTTGAGGTAGATAACGACATTCTGCCTTGAGTTCCAAAAAAACAGCTGCCACTCCGATCTCAGTAATGGGAAAGTCTGTATTCACCGAAGACTCATTTTACCCAGGAATTGAAAATTTTGAGAAAGAATAATCTGTTCAGAAGGAGAAAGAAGCAAATCCCTCTGATAAGATATACTAGAAAGTTTCTTATTTTCAAGTATACTATTGATTTATGGGGAGAAAAACAAACCCCCGACATTACATCTAGTAAAAAATATTTAACCAGCTACCACTGGTACTATACTCACTGCTATAGGATATTAATTTTCTGTTCATAAATATTATGCAAAAAATGATTAGCTATAATTGGCTGTGCCTGTTGTCCATCTATTGTATCTATACATGTAAGGATAAATGCACACTGCCTCTGCACACTTAGCACACAGTGTACGTTTGGGGATTTTCCTGTCATATACTACTGTATAACATTGCTATAGGCTCCCATTGACTACACAGAGGCAAAAAGTATGTTCTTTCAACCTTCTTCTGGCTGCTTCATGTTTGCATACCATGTGTTATTATATGGACTGCAAAGAAACCGTATATGCACTTTTTTAGGCATCCATATAAATTAATGGTCATCCATGAACCAGGACAGGAGTAGTGATGAGCGGACCCATGGAAGTTCAGGTTCTGGTACCCGACTCAAACTTTATTTCAAAGTTCGGTTTGGGTACCAGAACCGTACCCGAACTTGAACTAGAACCCCAACCCCATTGAAAAGCATGGGAACCCGAACTTTTGAGCTGGAAAATTCTCCAAACATGCAATGGACTTCCGGGAGATGTCCGTGTTCGGCATTCAGCACCGGACACTAACTGTCCAGTGTGAACCCCGGGCTTTTAAGTTCGGGTTCGCTGAACTCTAGACAGGAAACCATTCTTTTTTTTTTATATGTAGGTGTCATAAACTCTATTTATAAAAGTTAATAATTGGGTTGCGCTCAAAATAAAATGGAGGTGCTGGAGGAGTGGGCCGTAATCCCGGTATATAGAAAGGAATGTCCACCGCACTCTCAAAGTCGATATATTCAAGATACTTAATTGATTAGTACACATCCAAAAAGCATGAACCAGTTGAAAACAGATTAGCGACAAAATAAGGAAGTCGTTTCGACCCGTACCGGGTCTTTATCACAAGGTCGCAGTATATCTAAAATAAAATGATATGCGTAAATATAAGATAAAGTAAACATAATAGTATTTCCTTACATGAAGATAAAGTAATTTAAACCCATAAGTTAAATATAAGTAATTGTTAACATAGGGACCAATGGAATAATAAGGCATGCTCACATAAGCACACTACACAGTGCAATGTAACAGAGCAATTGAATGACACAACGAGGTCGAAACGGCTTCCATATTTTGTCGCTAATCTGTTTTCAACTGGTTCATGCTTTTTGGATGTGTACCAATCAATAAAGTATTTTGAATATATTGACTTTGGGAGTGCGGTGGACATTCCTTTCTATAACCTCTATATCTGACATTTATCTATGGCATAACTGAGCGCTTTTAAAAAAAAATACTAATAAAAAGACATCAAAGTTTAAAAAATATATATCGTATATATATATATTTTTTCCTTTTATTTAATCTTACGACTGTCCTGAAGGAGACCCTCTTTATAAAAGTTGTTTGGAATCACAATTTATTTCCCGCCTTCTAGTATACAAAAGATTCTATTCTTTTTCGCTCTCTGTATAGTTCTGCTCATTTAAAAACTGAAGCTGAAAACTGACTGAACCACTGACCTGAGAGCTGCGAGACATTTCGGTGCAGCGTAGTGTTTGCGAAAACTTTCATGCACTGTGCTCCCTTTATGAGATGAGGCGGGCCTGTGCGAGGTGCACAATGTTCTCTTGGATGCCTTGACGTATCTCCTCGGCTGTCATCAGTGGTAATGGGTGATTTTTATGGTGTATGATGAAAAAAGTAATTTGTTTAGGAATAATCATCCCGTTGTGACCTGCCAAGTGTACGGATTTCATTATCTTTCTGCCTTTTAATCCTGCGAGACGCAGAAATAGATTTTTAGCTGTTCTGTGAATCAGAGCTTTGTATTCAGTATAACCATCGAAAGTGAACTGTCACAAAAACGTAGAAACAGGATCTGGATAAATGCTATTTTTCTATGAAATTTTACTGTTTTTGTAAGTTTTTGTATTGTGGCCTGCGTTGCGTAGGCCTAAGTGATGAGTGCACAGATCGGGTACGACGCCATGTGGAATCCCACCGGATCTGTATCATGGACACCTGAGCACAATGATCCTATGTGATGTGTCCGTTAGACATGTCCATAGAGCCCCATTAGTGCAATACTCTTTTTACCATGATTTAGGAAAGTACATGTAAGTGTACCACAAAAAAGCAAGTGAAATGTCACTAGACAAGCTGTTCCATATAATACTATCTAGGTGGTATACTTATTTTTCAGTAGAATCCTATAAATGATGGATGCCACTGTATGAAATATGTTAACACATACACGTACAGCCTTGCTATAGTCCCTATAGTTGTGTATAGGGCCTTAATGAAAATCCATACATCTCGGATTTTATATGAAAATTATAGGAATCACCAGAACACATCTTATTATGGAGCAGGGACTCCATGTGCCTCCACGCAGGGTTGGAACATTCACCTGGCACAACATAGGTCATAATCTGCAGCTCCAAAATCAATGTTATAGGCTATGGATTCCTTTAGCATGGAAAAATTATTTCTAATTATGTTGTCTGTCCACAATCTTCTTTCCATCATTCATTTTCAGATATGCAGTTTGCAACCTAATCAAAGTTACGGATTTTCCTCTAGTGGGAGTTTTCCTCCCTGCAATACATGTGATGTGTGTGTGTATCCATGGTACTGCTGTTTTCATGAGCTCGTATACTAGCTCAGCTTCTATCCTGTTCCCGTTTCCTCCCCATCTGCTTATCTGTAGCCTATATTGCCTTCTCTCCGTAAAACTTTAGATACTTTCTTCCTCTCTCCAAAGCAGATCTATGTACATCCCCATCTCAGCTGCTATCTCTAACAATGAGAGAAGGGAGGAGGAGGCAGAGAACCATCAGAAGCAGGGTCTTTTTTTTGCAGCTCACTCATCTAGTTGAGGGACTCACAAACATACACAATAGAAAAAAATGATGTGGAAACCTGTACATATCCTTTAACCAGTTCAAGACCAGACCTCTTACCTTTGTTCCTGTTTTATTTTTTTTCCAAACAAGTGGTTTACAGAGTTATAAATTTGTCTCAGGTTCAGATTTGCAAGTAATTTTTGCGTCTTTTTTTGTGATACATGGGGCTTCATTTTTATGTCCTGGTCATATTTGCTCTTTTTTTCTTGATATCAGGCTATACAATATTGGCAGAAAAATAAAAGACATAAGTGCCTGCTTCTCCCCTATTTTTTAATGAAAACAAGGGTTTACTAAAATACTTTTCAAAATTTGTTCTCCATTCTCTAACAATTTTTTTTATATATATCAGATTTGGTTTTGTCTGTTTTTCTTACATGAGTGAGGCTAGTAACCTCAATTTGGATTGACAGTGGCATTGTTTTATTTATTTTGTACCTGTAACTTTTTTTCATTTAGTGTACACATTGTGCTCACAATGAGGTAAAAAAAAACCTTGAGGTCGGGGGGCATTTCAGTATTGACATACTTTTATTTTCATCTTATCTCCCCTGTAACTAGGGCTGGTATTTTATCCCCAGTTACAATGGAAATACAGCCTAATAGCTGCAGAGCAGAGCTATCTGGATCTCCTATAACCCAGAAGCTCCTGCTCCATCACTATACATAGTGATCATATGAACGCTATGCATGGAGGGGAATGCGCTGGTAACACTTCCCATTACTGCATTTACAGTGCTACTTTAGTGCTGTGTATACTGCGATTCAGAAGGCACAGATGGTTATAAACCATCTCCGCCTTCTCTATGTGGACTCCAGCTGTATCTAAAATCTGGATCTATGCTCCCATCGTTACACAACTGTATGTAGCTGTGCTACTATGCAGTGATGTTTTAAAATGAGTAGGTGCCGGGCCACCTTGATGTGTAAAGCCAATGGGTGGTCCTGAAACAGTTTAGAACACATGGATTCCAGAAACCGTATTCAAACAACATTCCATGGCATTAAGTTGAGCAATTACGGTAGTTGCTTACATATACAGTAATGGATGAATTTACAAATAAATGTAAAAAATGCACATATAATGATTCTACTTCAGCATTGCGTATGGTATTTTTTCAGTTCTATCGATATTATAAATCTCAAGTTAGCAGGAAACTAAATGGAAAAAAATTCTGAATTTCAGAAAATGAATTTGTCCATAGGCTTTTAGCTTTCAGAAAAAAATGGGTCACACTTATTTCAAGATTACTGTGTTACTTTAAATTTTCTCTACCAGATTATGAGATAGAATATAAATTATTTACTTTATCTGCAGCTAGAGGTTATTTCATCAATTGTGCACTGAATGTATAAGTGAGCAAAAGTAATAATCCAAGTGATACTGTTAAAATGGAAGAATTTTGCGAATATACGACTATCTGTCAAGCAATTTGTTTGCCTAAATGATTAGACACATGGAAAAGGCAAATAACTGAACCTTAAAGAAATATTGGGCAGAAAAGTTTATCCTGCATTTTTATAATGATGTTTTAGAACAAATTAACTAGATAATAATGTTCTGTCCCCACATGAGGCAAATTGAGGTGAAGTTGATTGGGGCTGGGAGAGTTTTCCTACCTTCCGCTTCAGAGCAGACAGGACCAGTGCTGTTCAGCGTCCGGAGAGATGATGCACCCCAGGGATTGTGAAGTCCAGACTTGTTTATTTGGAAATCTGGACATACAGCTTATGATTGGTTTACAGTAACTTCTCCAGAAATGCAGGTGAAAACGATGTGCAGGAAGATGTAGTACCAAGTATGGCTGCAAGTGTGAGTAGCAAGAATGTATGGGGTGGTGGTCGAAAACTGATGCCTTTCACAGCTCGGTGCAAAGCGTGTCTCTCCCATAAAGAACTAAGAAAGCAAATGGCTGCTAACAGGAAGAAGAAGCAGTGACCTCAGCACAGGAAGTGAAAGGCATGTACCAGAATTAATTAGTTACAGGCTGCCACACAGAAAGGGCCACCAGGTGACAGCAGAGAGCATGAAAGAATAGATTATACACAGCATGGAAATAATACAATACATAACCCAGACAAACGGAACAGCACAAATGGAACTTTTGGCTCATTATTGTTCATATTAAAACAGTCACCAGTCAAAAGTCTCTTGAAGTTAAAAGTGCATTTATTGAATATATTGGGTATGAAGTGAGGCTTGTTGGGTCATTTTGCGATTCGAGATATACATATAAAAAACAGCACTGCGGAGAACAGTTCTGGGGATGACTAATGAGTGGAAACAACATGCCCATTAACTTCACCATACAAGTTTATAGTATAAATGGTGATGCCCACAAGGATGTAAAACCTGACTCCGGAACAACATGCAAAATTTGCTTGAGGAGAGTCAAGAACTCAGGCAATTTTACTCTTTGTCATCTCTGGTCCCCAGAGTGGGGTATGATGCTTCTGAAATAGGGGCAGAGTACTATTGGTGCCTGCTATTCAGCCGTGCAGGAGCCCAAGAGGCAAGAAGGTAGAATTGTGTATTATGGTGAGATACTGGACTGTAAATAACCTATATACTGTTTTTGCACAGGAGCCCTCTTCTGTCTGTGTCCATTCCTGATCTGAGTCCATGATAGCTGTTATTCCATTTCCTTTGAGGATCAGTTGGTGAGGGGTTCATGGCATTGGCCAACAATAAATTGAAATTAAATGTGGACCAAGAACAGAGAAGAGCAGACTAGCTGGCTTGTGTAGCCATCAGACAAGGTGTAAACTGTAAAAGAGCTTGGACAAAGTGAAGGAGTGAAAGGCACTTGATTCAGGGCACACAATCACAATGTCAAAGTTAAGGCTCCTTTGGATACCAGAGGAACATTTTCTAAGCATTTATTTTCCATCTTTACACAATAAACCTATAATTTGATCTGTAACTTTAAGGTTGCTCGTCTCATTGCAAAAGCTGTACCAAAGCCCACATACCATTACATGTCTCCTCTTATGAGGTAAGAGAACTTTTTATCCCCTTCATCCTCCAGACACTTGCATGTGTTGTTGTTCTAGACTCCATAATAGCTACACCCCTGTAGACGGGTCCACTCTTATTTGCATCAGAAGCGGTTATCATTGTACATTGATAGGGTCTTATAGATTATCTGAAAATTTGTCCGTCAGTATAAGGGGTCTGTATGAGAGCTGGTGGTCATTGGATGATCCTGTTGGACCCTTTCAAAACAAGGAATAGAGTAAAGGAAAGTTTCCATGTGTCCTTATAATAAAGTGGGTCCTTCTTGCTTTTTATACCTAATGAACCTAAATTAAAGGAGGAATTGTCCTTCTGAAAGATAACCCTTTTTTAGTCTTCCTGCAGTACATTTATCCAGAAATGTATTTTTCAGGCTGGTATGTGTATTAAGTAGGGCTGAGCGGACAAATGGAAGTTCGGGTTCTAGAACCGACCCGAACTTGAGTCCAAAGTCCAACTCTAGCTTTTCAGAATGCACAATTCCACCTACTTTGGAGGTACAAGCGGGCCCCCTTACCTTTTGTGCTCCTTTTTGACTGCACAAGTTGCACTATTGGTACATCCTCCCCGGTAACCGAAAACCCTGTCATTTGGACCTAACTAAACGTCCTCATTACTTATGTGATGTATAAAAATGCTCTCACATTTCTCACCGACGTATGATCAAAGTATTGGACTCTCCAAATTTCTAGATTATCCATTTTAAGCTTTCTTATTGTGGGAGACATTACATGAGTTGACAAAGTGGAACAATTTAAAAAAAGAAACGAGATAATACGCAGGCATAGGAACAAGTCCCAAAAAATAAGACAAGATGACAGAAATGTCCAATCCAGGCCAAGCAGATTAAATACAAATATTCTCCGTTTCTCCATCACAGAAAATGGCTTATGGTTAATACCTCTTATTAGAAGTTGATACTTCAAAGTACAGGGATATACATATTTAAGATTCAGAATGATCTAAATTGCAAAAGTATTAATGTCTGTTCTGACTTATGAGCAGGGTAAAATCTAAGAAAAAAAAAGTTTTGTTGAAGATATGCCATGCAGTAAAAAAAAGACATCTGTGAAGTAAAGTTTATTTTAAAGAGAATCTGTCACCCCCTGGATGAATTTAAGCTATTACTATGGGCATACAGGTAATAAAATGGTTAAACCAGTCTTACCAGTCCTCTCTTCATTGTAATGGCTCCCCCCTCCCATGCACATCACACTGACCTGTGACGTGCAGTTTGCAGCGCTGTAATCCAGCACATGCACTGTCCATTTGCATGGTTATGTGAAACTTATTTGTCCTTGAATGGGCAGAGTCTTCATCGATCTTCTGCGCCGGTGCTGGCGAGACACACGACCGTATTTTCGATCCAAGTTCTAGTAAGAAACGGACTTCACCTGGACCTATGTTATTCAATGGGGCAGTGCAGATGAGTGATTTTTTTCATTGACTGAATCTGCGTGTGAAAAAGAGGCAGCATGCGCAAGTTTCTTCTATAATTTGGATGAGACTCGCTCATTCTATGGGTGTGACAAAAAAATCGGATGCCATTCAGAGACACAGTATAACATCTAGTTTTTACAGATACATTGCAATTCTGTTGCGGTAGTTTTTTGAAAGATTGAGTGAAATTACGGCATATTAAAAATAATGTGCTAATAACAAAAGGCAGGAGAGAAGATCTACCCACGGTGACTAACATAGTGTTTTTCACTTTGGAACAATTT
>VIAB01000194.1:136117-154381 GCA_009801035.1 Oophaga pumilio
GTTACTATAACTAATAACTAACTCGCCACACAAAAAATAAGACCTCATCCAGCCATAAATGCCGAAAAATAGAGATGCTACAAGTCTCGGAAAATGGGGCAATTTTATTTTTTTTTTACCAAACTTTGTATTTTAAATAAAAAAGAACCTAGACGTGTTTGCTCTGTATGAACTCATAATGACCTGGAGAATCGTAATGGCAGGTCAGTTTTAGTATTTAGTGAACATAAAAAAACAAAAAACAACCGTGGAATTGCACTTTTTTTGCAATTTCACTGCACTTGGAATTTTTTTTACCATAATATGTTAAAACCAATCATGTTGTTCCAAAGTACAACTCGTCCCGCAAAAACAAGACCTCACAAGGTCCATTTTGACCAAAAACTAAAAAAGTTATGGCTCTGGGAAGAAGGGAAGCAAAAAATGAAAGCGCAAAAATGAAAATACCTTCGGTCATGAAGGGGTTAGACACATTTCAACTTTATCTATTGTGCAGACAGTGAATGAGGAAGGTGTACCAGGATATGTGAGCTCAGGTTAATGAAAAGGAAACATCATTGCTATTCAGGATCCAAGATCTGGTTAGGGGTAGACCAATATCTCATACATTGGTGATGGACATGATACCAGAGACAATGATTACTATATATTCATTTCATATATTCCAACATACAATAATATCTACCATAATAATATATCATTTACATTCAGGCGCGGGGGAATTACGTAGCTCATGGCTCACAATATCATTGCTGCATCCATTTACAATTATTTATGCTACAAAAGAACACTAAAAAGTGTGTCAGCGCCAAGAGAAGGTTACAGGTAAATGAATTTATGCAGATCTTCATTTTATTCAGAATCTCCTTAGAAAATATTCTATAAATGAAAATGTAGGACACCAACTTCCTCACATAATTATACCGCACTGATAAAGTCACCGCACATCGCTGACAAGTTTAACTTGAATGAGTTGCAAACTACAAGGTAAAAATCTTTAAAAAAGAATATTCTCGCTGGGAGATTATTATAAAGGAAAGAAAAAAAATCTGGAGCCTATAAATGGAGATGTTTTTACAAGATTCTGCAAAAAGGATGATTATTGCTGCATCTTATCATGGACAAATCAAAGAGTTTTTGAACTTCTGATTATAAAATATGTAATAGGATTTTGCTTGAACCTAGCAGGAGAGCATCGGGAAGAGTTATATTGTTGCCTGTAATAAGCCAGCCTAAGGAAGAGACATAATTATCCCCATGTTTTCAATTAGCTAATTAGCGTCAGTCATAATATATATGTTTGCTTTAGTCCTTGTAGCAAGCTAAAGAAATGTTTTTAAGAGGAAAAAAAAATCTTATGACTTTTTCAAGAGTAATCCACTTCAAGAAATGCTCCATTTTTTGCTTTTGGATAATTTTTTTCTTGAAGTCTTTCCTGTAGAGGTTTTAAAGAGGTTCTTAAAGCTTTATTTCCTCACTTTTATCAGACTTTTGACTTAAAGGAGCCCTCCCATCAAAGTTGTTATCCTATTAAAATAGTTCAGTCACCATATTATAAAGCACTGTGTACTTACAATTGCTCATTTTGCCATTCTACCCAGTTAATTTTTCTCTTTTCCATTAGGTCTATGGCATCAGATGAGTAAACACAGACTGGCTAAATCCTTCTAAGCTTTATGTAGATACAGGATTTTTTTCCCTGCATGAGTCATCACTAAAAAAGTCCCTGGTAGAGGAGGAGGAGTGGAGAAGATGGGTCAGGAATAGAAGTGGGGGGGGGGGGGGTCAGGGAAAAGTCTCTTTTCCCTGACTCATACAGGGTAAAGAGACTTTCTGTTTTTACATAGAGAAAAGAGAAGAATTAGCTGGGCAGAAAGGCAAAATGGTCAATTGTAAGTACACAGTGCCATATAATATGACTGCAATTTATTAAGAGGATAAACACTTTGATGGGAGCTCTTCTTTAAAAGTGTCAATTTTGCAGCACTTTCCACAAGGAATATGCATCAAAAAAGAGAAAGGTCTCAGAAAGTTTGTCACACGAACAGCAAAGATATTTTGCATTGAAGTGAGAAAGAAGTGTATTCGAACCGCATTTTTTACATGAATTTTTTCCTTAAAAAAGTTTGTGTAAACATATCCTAATATTCTTTGCATTGGATGACTGACAATTTGGCATTAGGGCAATGTCTAATGGGCTATGGCCAGAGGTTGCCAAAAGCTCCTTGGTCAAACAGTGTTTAAAGTAGTTTTCCAGGGCTAAAATTGGTAGGAGTCTTACCCATGGCCGGACTGGCCATCTGGCAATTCTGGCAAATGCCAGAAGGGCCTGTCTGGTCGTGGGCTGCCTTGTCTGCTGCGTTGTTAACAGAATTGGTGTTCTCCAGACACTCATACTGTTAAGAGTTGTGACTTTAGCACAAAGTTGCTGACTCTGTCACTCACCCCAGCAGGCCATGGGTATCATTTATTTATATAATTGCCTTGTAATGTTTTAATTTCCTGTTCTGTCCAGATGTCACCGTATCCCAGAATTCCAAGCGGAGGAAGTTCACCGACCACCATATTGGGACATCCAAGTGATGGGTGTCTCAATATGGAATCTGCTGCTGGTACCAACCTATTGCGCGGTACCACCAGCAAAACACTGTTGCACCACACACACACATACTCTATACGCTGTACGCACCACACACACACACTCACACACTCACATTCACACTTTCACACTCACACACACTTGCACACTCACACACACTCACACACTCGCACACTCTCACACACACTCTCACACACTCTCATACACTCACACTCACTCACACACACACTCACACACTCACACACACACTCACACACTCTCACTCACACATTCACACTCTCACACTCACAGTTACACTCACACACTCACACACACTCACATTCATGCTCGTACACTCACATTCACACACTCAGACTCATACACTCATGCTCACACACTCACACTCATACACTCACACTCTCTCACACTCACACACTCACACATTCACACACTCTCACACTCACACCCACATTCACACTCTCACTCTCACACACTCACACTCACGCTCACACACTCACACTCACTCACACTCACACAGACTCTTGCGCGGTACCACCAGTGGAACACCATCGCGAACACGTTGCTGCCAGGATCAGCTGAATGATTCACTGACTGCCGCCATCTTTGGAGGAGCGCATGCGCAGTTTTAATGTGACCACCACTATTTGTCTGCACAAATATGGCGGCGGTCTGATTAACTGCGCCTACGCGAATTATGTGCAGGTGCAGTGAATCATTTGGCGGATCTCAGTGGCAGATGCGCGACGTGTCTACAGGCAGAGGAAGCCAGTCACATTAAACGGGTTTTCCCACAAACGAAAGTTCATTTTAAAAATTGTCTGTGTCTGACCATGTACGGAGCATATCACATCTCCTGGGCAGGGGAGGAAGCAAAAGACAATACTGACATTACAGCAGCGGATCACAGTGGATTCATTTTGTGAGGTAAAATATTTCACTGGCTGTTTTTAAAAAATATTTTACCTCAAAAAATGTATCCTTTGCAATCTGCTGTAATGTCAGTATTGTCTTTTGCTTCCTCTCCTGCCCAGGAGCTGCGGTATAGCACATGGGGTACACAGGTCAAAGAAGAGATCACATAAGAGATGAAGACAGCAGATGGGGAGAGGGAAAGCGCACAGGGTTGAGAGAGACAGAGCACAGTGGGGAGACAGCTCAAATGGGACAGCACATGAGGGGAGAACACAGCACAGGAAGGAGAGAGACAGCAGACAAGGAGGATAGCACATGGGGTAGACTGGTCAAAGAAGAGAGCACAGATGGGAGAAGTCAGAACATGGGGAAAGAGAGTGGATAGGTGGGTAAGCACATGGGGAGAGATTCTCAACGCTGCAAAGCCTGCCCACATTGTGACATTACCGCCCTTGCATCGGGCCTCCATCTAGTCAGATATATTGGTCTTGTAGTAAATCTTACAACATAAATACATAACATAACATTTATTAGAAATATGCTTAAAATGTAGGACATAAAAAAGATGCATAACGAAGACAGAGAATGGTTAGAGAATAGGGGGAACCACAGCTACAAAATCATGACACAAATGGTAAAAAACGATGCACTGGTACAAAGGAAGGAGAATTAAATAAATATATATAAAGTTTCAGAAAAAATGCCCAATAGTAGACTGGTGAGTAGGTACTCAAAAAGCTCAGGGGGAACTAACACGTAAATATTACGAGGTGGTAGAACATCTTAAATGAAGTTTGTGCAGAGTATAATTTACCTTGGAGCTGTGGTGCCACCACCACAACACGGGTTTCAGCTGCAGTGTCTTCTGGGGGAGTCATGAGGTATGAAGAGTATGAACACTGTAGTAGTGTCATGGTTTTGATTTTTGGGTTTAGCAGAAGTTAAACCTCCACCAAACAAACATTTGATTGGTGGAGGCATGGTGAATATCAAGGAGGTCGTTAAGGAGCCCATGAACAAGGGTCAAATAAGTTCACTCTTAATCCACACTTGAGTCACAGTATTAGTAATCAGGGCACTGATCACAATACCATCTTCAAATATGCTCCCCACATAGCACAATGCATTGGGGCAGAAGTTCCGGAGGCATGAAAATGGTACCACTACTCATCACATTGGGTTTTAAGAAGGATTCTGAATTGGCCTGTACATTTGCCAAACTAGCAATGATTTTCTGGGGATCCTGAAGACTTGTCTGTGGATTAGTCATTGTATTTCTTCTTGTATTCGCATTATATGAGACAGCACCAAGCAAGGTAACAGAAAAGACTGTAAAATATTACAGATATGTCAAAGCCTGCAGAACTAATTTCTTGTTTGACCCAGGCAGATAGTGGCTTGTCTTCTTCAAACTGTCTTTCATATTTTTTCTTTCTTTGGAAACTGCCATGAGGATAGCAAATACTTTACTATGTCAAACAAGGTCATTAAAGCTGAATATATGGCACATAAATACTACACTTAGGACATATCAGTTTTTGTCTCTCTTCACACTGTGATGGGAAATTTATCATGTTGCTTAGAGTTTACAAAGGTTTCTAAGTGAATCTATTTATCTGAAACAGTTATCGAGGAACAAAAACCTCATACACAAGTCAAGTGCAAGGTAAAAACTCATTTTTTTTTTTATATAAAATGCAGTTAGAAGAGACGATTAGTGTTCTATGAGATAGCCTGTACACAGAAACAATTGAAATAAACTTCAAGTGGTTATCAACTACCTGGACAATACCCTTTTTAAATGAATTTACCCCTTTGTAAAATTAAATATTTAGTTATTGTCACGAGAGGGCTGCAGCCAATCAGTGTCCGCTATTGGACGGTGGTGCTCTGCTTCCACTTGTCCAAAAATTATAATGAGGTCTGTAACTGTAAGGAAAGGAAGGCAGCAGGTACCGGGGCCCCTCCTCCATATAAGAAGATGCCGCAATCATTTACTAATATCTGATCTATCACTTTATGCTACTGCAACTGACTGACACAAGAGGAAAAAGTCTCTACTATGCTGCCGTTTCACAAATAATCTATTTTTTTACATGCCGAGGATTGAAAATATCACAAAAAAAGATACAGCCTTACCAACACCAGGTCTGATGCACTAGCAGGATGCAGCATACCCCCATGATATAGGCGGAGGTCGCCCAGATGCAAAATATTGGTGAAACAACCACTCACAAACCTACCAATTCATGGAGGGGATGGCTCTGTAGTATTAAACATTCACCCAGATGGAGCTTTTATAGGACGCCAGTCACACAGATACGTGTAATGCACTGTGTCTGGCTTACAGCCTATTGATGACGCCCATACTGTTAGATCAGGCGGACTGTCCAGCACTCTATAAGTGCTCCCCAGTCGCCACAAGACAGAAGTCCCAGTTCACCTAACCAACACGGAGGACTGACCACAATTTTGCTTGTTTGGCAAAACATATTTTTAGCCAAGAGGATCCATTTTTAATTTTGGTAACAGAGTTGATCTCACCAATTAAAAGCGATTTCTGCACATTAATTATATGCAGTGAACATCACTAGATTAAACCTTATTACATGTATAGAAGAATTGTGTAATCCCAGTCGAGTATCTATAAACCAAAAGCAGGCACCTCTTTTATGATTATCTTTATCTTCAGTTCATGTAAAATAAAGCTATCATAATATGTCACCCATTTCGGATGGAATAAAAATGCATATTACATATTTCTTGTAACAATAAGGCTGAATATTTCTATTGGCATGGTAGGCCTGTGCCTAAGGCGGCTTTCAGGATGGCTGCATATTGATAGCAACATTTACAAATAAATACATGAAGCGGTGTGGATTTGCCATATTTGTAAGTTATATGTATCTATTGGTTGGAATCAGAGGGAGACACCCAGGGAGGAACAAGAGGATGTCTCTAGAGGTGCTAAATGTTGTAAGAAGTGAGACACAATGTTCTGGTTTATTTTGTAAGAGTGAACAAACCGTATAAAGCCCTCCATGACTGATTTTGTGACCTACTTAGTTGCTGGAGTCTAAGATGCCAGACTTTCTGTGCCTGGGGGTTCTTAAGTGTAGGTTTTAAACTTCATGTGCTTTAATGGTTAATAAAAGGTTTTACTAAAAATCAACTTTCGCCCAATCTGTGCTGTGTTCAGGCTTCACTTTAGTCACAGAAGATATATCCATGACAACAGAAAGGTGAAATTTGCACAATGTATTAAATTACTGAGTAATTTTTACAGATGTTCCTATATAGCACAGAATGTTAAAACGTATATTCCTAGATGCAATAAAAAACAAGCATTTTAGGCAAAATTCAATCGGTCTACAAGGATATCTACTTTTTTTTACAACACCTTTAACTAAGAACTAATGTGATCAGATAAATTCATGAAACTACCTTTGTTGCCCATAGCATCTGATCACAGCTCATCTTTTATCTTGGATTCTGCTATTAAAGAATGAAGCTGAACCCTAGTACTATGGGCAATAAAGACAGTTTTTATGTGATGCTGGAATAGCAAGGAATGGAACAAGTACATGGAAGTAGAGATGAACAAATCTCCCAAAATTCCTGACTTTCCATATATCTCACCAGCTGTGGAGGAATTCAATTAATTTATAGTTCAAACTGAGACATAAGGTTAATATATTTAAACTGTGCAAGTAAACTCAATGACCTATAGAAGACGCTATCCCCAACTCACCTGCTAAAGAAGTTATTCCATTATTCCATAAATCCCACCAATTGGGGTGAAATTCAATTGATCTTTGATTCTAATCAGGAAATAAAGTCAATATTCCAATAGGGTGAGGGTTTCATGCATCCTTTTGAGGGTACTTATTCCAACTGTTCTTCTTTGGAAGTTAACCATTGTCAATGCTCTATGTAGAGCACCGTTGATGTGTTACCCAAAGTGCAAAACGGCCGTAGTCTGTACCTTGCACATGTCTCCCGAGCCTGAGCCAAACTATGTTCAATAAAGCAAGTTCAAATCGCACGGTGAGTGCCATCTTTCATTCTTCTCGCATTGTGTTACCAAATTTATCCATTGTCACAATTGGGACATAGTGTGGACAGTCCCCTCATAGGGTGAGGTGATCAACTGTCCTTTGGAGGGCGCTAGCCTAAACCATCCTCCTTAGGACAATAACCACTTTACAGGGTTCAATATATCCTGCCAATTGAGGGGGAGGATGAATTGGATAAATCTAAGATTGGGAAATAGGGTTCCTATCCCAACTTTCCCTTACAGGATATTAACCACTGTTCATGTTCCAAATGGTACACTTTTTGGGGTTAAAATAAATGTTTATTTTGTCTTAATTGGGACATACAGTTGATAGTACGCTTAGAGGATGAGATGAACAAAGGTCCGCTACAGGGGTAAGGACACTGCTGAACAGAGGCCAGAGTCCAGAGTAACTCTGCTGCCTCATTATAATTAATGGATCCCTCGGGGGTTCATCTGAATCACATCATTTGGAGATTTAGATAGAAACCCCAAAGTAAGTGCTCAGCATAGAGTGCCGCATAAATGTGATCCTAAATGTTATATAAAATGTTCCCAATAAAAGCTTCAAATCGATCCACAAAAAAGCAAGTACCCTCTAATGTCTGTCATTTGTTAACATAAATATAGAAAGCTTCCACATTACTGGTAGTACTAAGGCTCTAGAAAAGCTAAATGGATCCTTACCCCCAAAAATAATTCAACAAATTTCCAAAAATCCAAATGCCCTCCTCCTTTCTGAGCCCCAGTGGGTTTAAACCACATTTAGTGTCCACATGATTGCTATTTTTGCAGCTATGAGATTCCTCCTAATTTACACATGCATGTCTCCAGAAGCATAAGCTGGGCATAACGTACTGGTCACTACAACGTACTGGTCATTATAATGGCAATTTGCAATTCTCACTCAGCAACATCCACTACTGTTTGTTTTTGGAAAACACCCATGAATAAAAATCTGCACCTGTAGATAAATTCCCAATGGGGTGTAATTTACAAAATGGGGTCACTTAAAGGGGGATTCTAGTTTTCTAGCACTTAGGGGTTCTTTATATGGACTAGCAAACTGTTCTAGGAAAATCGGTGCTCCAGAAGGCAAATAGCCCTCCGTCCCTCCCGAGTCTCGCTGTGTGACTAAACAGTACTGTACAGCCACATATGGGGTGTTTCTCATTGCCGAGATCTCAATCTGCTCATGCGCCAACTAGGCGGCCATTTTCCTGGAGGCTATTTTACCGGAGGCCACCTCATTGCAACAGTGGGGATGTGCGGGGCTCTGCGCTTTCAGAAAATGTCGGCGGAGCCCCGCACCACTGCGCACCACGGAATACTGCCGCATCAGCCTGGGAAGTGAGTGTGATCATTGCCCTGCAGCGTCGGACCGCCGCAGAATCGCCCAACTCCTGCTGCCGCAATACTACTTGTAAGTAGATTCCGCCTACAAGACGCACCCCCATTTTCCCCCAAAAGTTTGGGGGAAAAAGTTCATCTTATAGTCTGAAAAATACAGTAGATGTTAGCTTTCATAGTGATATTTTAAATAAACAATAAAGTTTAAGATTTCCATTTCTTTGCAAACCTTTCAAATAATAATTGTACAGTTCTCCTAAAACTTTTTGTTTTTTTGTGTTACTGTATGATAATTGAATACACCTCTAGAGAGCCCTAGTGCCATTCTCCAAATAGCAACTTAATTAAAGAGTGGAAGATATTGTAGCATTAATCAGCATAAAGCAAAGCAGTTGAGTTCCTGAGACCTCATGTCTAATTATAGTTCCCTCTCAACCTTTCTTTTGGAGTACTATATACCTAAAGCAGTCGTCCATGACAGACTACCTTACCAGCAGAAATTCATGCAAAAAAATCTAATTTTATCCCAAAACCTCAGCTTAATTATGCTGCAATCTAAAGTCATTAATCCGCATTGCAACAAATACAGCTGTGGTCAATAAGTTGAATAACATCATGCTACGATACAAGAAATCTAAAAAAAAAGTCGTGGAGATAAACAAAAATTACAATGTTTCTGAATATACAGGCTTATTATTAGATGTTTTGCTTCTATCTAATTTACTGTCCAATGTATGTTGTCAAGTGCAATCCTGTAGAGACACAATGGTGGAGTACCTGAAGTGGGAACTGGAGAGATGCAGGCATAACAGAGAGGAGAGCTTTTAGTTTCTGTTGGGTAATTCACTTAACAATGACAGGTGTAATGTACCCTGGGAGAAAGGAAGTTCCAGTACCTATAGTGCTTGCAGAATGCCAATAAAGATTAACCGTCCAGTGACAAAAATGGATGCAAAGTGGACTTTTTAGATTGATATGTCTACTATAAGCTGCTTTAAGCATACAAAATCTTTAGGACAGCATACATACTGTAATGGGTGGCCCCAGGCCTAAGTAACAAACCACCACAAGCAATAGCCATGGCATTACTCCCAACGATATGTACACATGCAAAAAAATGGAGTAAACTAATCCACCACAAAAGAGTAAAAGCAAGATAATTTTTATTAAACTAATAAATAGAAGGCACCGAAAAAAACAAACATGGAAAGAGTCATATCAAAGACAGGGTTTCAATTAGACAAAGACTCAGATGCAGCAAAACCACATGCAAACAAGCAGCACAACCTTGTAAGATTGGATAATAGGTATACGAAGCCCATGCGAAACGCGCGTAGGATAGGTCATCAATGGTAGTGGGCAACCACTTTAAGGTCTTTAATTTCTTACAATATGGTACAATGTTGTAATATTCTAACAAATCCTAGAAAAGCTAAAATTCACAGTATAATTTCAGGATTGCCATAAAGAGTCCCAAGTAGCATAAACATCTTATGACAAAGCATCACAAAGTCATGTCTTTCTAACTAGCTAGTCATCTATCACCACAAATCTCAGGATATGTTGAGGTAAGAGGAAAGGTAAGGAATGACACATGTATATCTGGCATATGGATGAGGAAGCGGCCTCTCGGTCATGTTGGTGAACAGGAGGTTGAGGACACAATTGTTATTGCTTCGTCCTGCTATTTTACTGCGTGTTTCATTGACACAAAGTATTTGAGTTGAGTGTTGGAATCTCCTGACATTTGTCACCCTAAAGAAACATGACAACACATGTCACACTTGGTTTACAAGACATATGAAACATTAAACCACTTGAATGCTCGAGCGCTGTGTGTAACATGTAACTGGTGGAGTATTGTTAATTTTATCAATGGATGATGGATGACTTTATTAGTACAAAAAATGCACTTTTTAACTTTTTTTGTGTAGATTGTCTCTCTTTAGAAAGAACATATTTTTTTTGCCATTAAACTTTTTCCTTGTTTATATAAAATCTGTCATATTGTATAGAATAAAAAAAATCATGAAATGGTTAAAAAAAATTACAAAGGATAGATATTGAACATAACAATGGAAAGCTTAACCATTAAGAGCCTCCTTTTTAAGGTAAAAGCCCAAATTCATTAAGACTGGCATTGTGGAAACACTTCTTGATGAGGAGGCGTGCTGGAGTCATATACTCCTGATTTATTAAAGTGCACATCCCTTAATGAGTCCAGCACGTTTGAATAGTGGCAATGTGCGCCTTGCCACAAATCTTATCCCAATCGGGCAATATAGTAAGATTCGTGGTGTAAGGAACTCTGCTGCTTATTGAGCAGGAGTTGCCACAACCCTGTCCCACCCTAGCTTTTCCCACTTTGTTGGAGTTGTGCGGAAATGGCTAAATAGCAAAATTTTAGCATGGTCCCATTGCTACAAAGTTTATGACTTTTCAAAACTCTTCACTGCCTAAGATCATTAGCAATGAGCCAGCACCAGAGCGCACTGTCAGCAAGTGCTGTAAGACAAATACCTGGCGTGCAGAGACCAGCGCCGCCCCTGCAAGTTTCATCACTTGCAGGAGTGACGCTGGTCTCTGCACGCTAGGCAGTCTTAGAACACCCATGGCAGTGCGCTCTGGTGTCTTCTCATTACTACTGATCTTATAAGATGAAGGCGTGCGCTGTCATTGTGCACATTGTGCAGGGACTAGCCCAGACCCTGAAATGGATGTAACTGATGATGCTTTGCTTCAGGGAGGGGACAGACGGTGCGGCAGTAACCACATCCTCTGCCCACTGATGACATTTTGTTTTATTATCCCAGCATGTCCTGGGATTCTCAAATGAAGTGTCATTAAAAAAAACCAAAACAGTTAGATAGTGAAGTTAGGGAAGGATAGGGAATGTATAATTCCAGTCTATAAGGAAATAGGGATTTAAAAGGAAAATTAAGTTGTATTTCGGACTACCCCTTTAATTAATAAAATAAATATTTTAACTCAGCTCTGATTCCAGATCAGACTACTTAGTAATTTTGTGACAGATACAAATATGAATCTCCGAGCTGAATGCGGAATGTTAGAATTATAGAAGCCCTATTAAAGAAATGATGCTGACTGTGTTTAGCGTATAGACAATTGCTGCCCTGGGAAATAATTTCTTCCTGGATGTCCTCACTCTTGCTTATGTCTAATTTAAACCTGTCTTTGTCTGATTAAGTCATGGTCGGACTGCTAATACCCTCATGCCTTACATTTCTTCAGCGCTCGCACATAATAAAGAGCCAGTTAGCGGCAGCAATTTCTGTGCCTCATGACGGCTTTGTTTATAATGTCCCTTGTTGCCCTTCAAGAAAAGGTCAGAACATAAAGCTAATATAATATGTAGTTGGAATGCCAGTGGGCATGCCGCGTGTATTCAGCTGTTTACATGTAAGTGGGCTTTGGATTTTTATTTCTGACTAAAATCTATTAATATCAGATTACTTGGGTCAAGTGCCCCCGGCTGGGTTGCCTAGGAATAACTGCTATGTCAAGTGTGTCTCTGGAGGTTCTTTAACCATGTTAGTCACTGATAAGTGTGTACGGATATTCTATAGACCAGTGTTTCTAAAATTGTGCTGCGGCTCTCATTGTTGAGGCCTACCAAACTGCCGGTGAGGAACAGCCGGTAGGAGGTTTCCAAAGAGGTGATTATATCCTACACATGTCTTTCTTCAGCTGTACTGATCTCTGGGGCTGCTTTCAGATATTGCCTATATCATATTGTACTGCTTTAAGCATAGTTTTGCGGATTTTCATGTTCAATAGCTTCTCACTGACATACAGTACTTTCTGGTTTTTATTGAATGGAATATGTTTAACATATGTCATATGGCTATATGTGGATACTAAGTGCCTAAGTTCCTGGTATATGGTGGGGTCAGAACCTCCTTTGCTAGTATATTTTCATCTACATATATATATATATATATAATCCATAGATGATATTTTACGCTAATGATTTGAAAGTGCAGTGGGCGGGGCCTGCACTTACAGCTCTCCTTCCTATCTGCTCTTTCCTCATCCACTGCACTTACAAATCATTGGCAGAAAATATCAACTATGGATTTTTCTAAAAGCAGTCAAATAGATTTCTGCACGAAAGATATATATTTACTCAGCATCAAAGTGCCATCAGATTGGGGTATAGAATCCTGACAAAAGTTTCTCATTAAAGGGAACCTGTCAAAAGGTATGTCCCATATAAGATAAGACCACCTTCTTTAGCCCTGTCATATAATATTCTAAAATACTGTACATATTCCCCCAGTCTGACCTGCAACAAAAGAAAAGTACCTTTTATTATACTTACCGATGGAGCAGTCAGGTCCGATGTACGTCACTGGTCTTGGTCCGGTTCCTCTTCTATTCTTGCCATCTTCCTTCTGTGCTTCTTGTGGATGACGCATCCTATGTCATCCACACAGTGTCCCCGGTATTGCACTCCTGCGTAGGAATACTTCTCTGCCCTGCCCTGTCCGTACTTCCAGCATGGAAATGCTGTTTTACCAAAACTTTCCTTGTCACAGAACTCGAGTCATGGGAAAAACTGCTGATCAAGGCTTATAGTTTAGAATTTTCATAATTCTGGTAGCGTTCTAATAATAGCTAATAACAAAAAAAATCTATGCAATTAATCTTTGTCCCATGATTTTATATTTCAGTAACTAACATGATAAAGTCTTATTTCTGGATCGGCATTGTAACACAGAATGAATTGATCGCATATCTGCATATCTAATAATCTCAGTATTGGCTCATGGGCTTGTGGCGCTCTGTTCATTCAGGAAGTCATTAATTTTACTGTTATGCCCAATGACATGTTACAAATTAGGTTGGTTCCACTTGAGTCATTGATTTAGATTCAGTGAATGAAATGTCATATTATTAACTTTGGTGTAGAAATAGGAGCTGTGGTAATGGGCAATCTGCTTTTGTGTCTAGTGACTTTACAACACAAAAATCATGTAGCATGATGCACGAAATATTGGAATATGTCCTTGAAGTGCATCTTCTAGTTAGAAAAGTGTTAAACATGCAAGACCAGAATAGATACATTTACCCTTCTTGTGTTATTTCTTGTGTATATTATTTCAGGCTATCACTCTCCCTGATTGAATATAATGGAAAGCTTTCAGTTTACGCCTCCAAGTTCTGATCCCCAATATTAGTAATTGCAGTGGGTGGACAGGTTTGTGACTTATATGTCAAAAAAGTGTGCACAGTCGTCCAGTCTAGGGAATAGGTGGACTTTTTCTTGAAATTTAGAAATGAGCAAATATATTCAAGTGCAGTTGAATTCTACTCAAATATGATCAAAGTGCGCATTTGCCAAAATTCAGATTTTTGGTAATTCACTTCTAAGACCATGACTGGTCAGCAAAATGGTGGCTATTGACAGCCATTTTTCTAAATTGTCATAAAGTGTCATAAAAAGGTTTAAAATAAAAACAAACTATTTATACTCACCTCACCACTCATCTAACTGGACCCATGGTTCCTCACGGTCACTAGTTTGGTCATTGTTGCATATTATTATGACCGCCGCTGAAATCCCCAGGCCTCTTACTCACCAGTGAGCCCAGGAACTGTTATGCGCATGCGCACACAAGGTCATGGCGCACATCATGAAGTAATGACCTTACTTGCGCTTACACAGATCCCTCCCAGGCCTCGTAAGATTGTTCGTTTGTAAACCATGCTGAGCCATATTATAAAGAAAGGATAAGGATTGAGCAAACTTTTCACCATTTGAATACCAATTTTTCTAAATAGGAGAAGTTTACAATTTTAATGTTATGATTAGCACAGTAAATGCTAAAATAAAACAATATATAATAAAAACCTAGGCTCTCACTAATTCTGACAATAGGCTGTCAGAATTTTATAATTTTACTCTATGTCAATGTAGGAGAGTTGATCCCCTCTATGGGAACATGTAGCATTGACTAGAACAGTACATTAGTAAATTAATTAGCACAGAATGTTATATTTGTCTATGAAAATAATAAAAAAGCAATTTGAACTAAATTAATGATGTACCTAACACCTTACCTTACTGATAACTGACCAGACATACATGCCTCAACATTGAAATTTCAGCACCAAGGAGGAAAAGTTATGGATTTATGGGAATCACAGGATGAATAAACATGTTAATGATGTGCAAATGATGAAAAAATGGAAACATTTTCAAATTATCTCAATTTATTCAGTATAGAGTATGAGTGCTGCCTGCAGAAATACTTGCATTCACATACCTTGGCTGCTGTTATTGAGGTTATTAATGTCTGAGGAATCTTCTGCCATGCTGAATGCAGTTGGGGAAATCATCCAGATCTAATGCTGGAAGCTTCTTTTGCCATTGAAGACTAATGATTTCCCAGATGTGCTCAATGGGAGGTGAGTCTGGAGAATCTGCGGGCTATGATAGCACGTTTACACAGAGTAGCACAGGCAACATGCAATCTGACGTTGCCATGTTGAAAAACAGCTTTCAAAACACTTAAGAGAAATGGCCGTACCACTAGTTCCTCGACCAAAACAATACAATACGTTGCTATTAGTGTACCTGGAATGAAAACTAGATTGGTCTGGCTACTGTACATTATGCAACAAGAAACCTGGGAATTGGATCAGTGTGGTGGTTCATCTTGAATCTTCTTCATCGTGTTGCCAACATGATCTCCAGACCAATCTCCAGCTATCATTGTATTCAAGACAAAAGCAGAACCCTTCACTGAAAAGAATAGACCTCCACTTCAGCCTCCATTACCACCTTGCTCTAAGAATAGACCTCCACTTCAGCCTCCATTACCATCTTGCTCTAAGAATAGACCTCAATTTCAGCCTCCATTACCATCTTGCTCTAAGAATAGACCTCCATTTCAGCCTCCATTACCATCGTGCTCTACACCCTGATAGTCTTTGAGAGTAACGAAGTGAAGTTAGTGGAACACTTGTAGCTGGACATCTGGATTGCAGCCCAATGTCATACTATCGCCCCCTGATGGTTCAATGTCCAATTTCACTTGTAGTAGACAATGGATCAATCTTTGAAGCAGTGGTACAGTCTTTTCTCCACATTGTCTCAAGAGCCATTTTTCAACAACACCAAACAACCTGTGTAGCCTAAACATGCTATCATGGCCTGTAGCAACTCCAGACTTGTCTCCTATTGAGCACATCTGAGATGTCATTGGTCGGCAGTTGCAAAGGGAGCTGCCAGCAGTGGAACTTGATGATTTGCATATCTAAGTGCATATAGTGTGGCAGAACATTTCTCAGACAACCATTAATAACGTCAATAATTTCAGCCAAGGTGTGTAAGTGCTGGGATTTCTGCACATGGTGCTCATACTCAATGCTGAAAAAAGATGGGGATGTTTTGAAAAATGTGTTTCCATTATTTTCACAATTTACATATCATTAGCGTTTTTATAGATCCTGTGATTTCCAGAATTCCACAACTTTTCATTCTCAGTCTTCCAACTTCAATGTTGAGTGTAAGTATACACTTATATCAGGTTAGTAAAAAACTACATGTAGAATGCAATCAGCTCAAATTTGTAACATCTACAAAATGATTCCCATTATCATGTAATTAAAATGGTTATGAATACCAGATCCCCAACATCCACTATAGTGCCAATAATTATTTATTTAGTAAAATCAGTTCCTGTCCTGGAGCTCTCAGGTGCTGACTTTATCATCTTTGCATCTATTCTAATGAACAGAAGTGGAAGATTTGTGGCAGGTTTGCTCTATAGATTTATCAATATACTGACGTTTCCCGCTGCCTGATTAACGTCAGGGAAAAATTAAATAAGTGCACCAGACTAACAGATCTGGAGTTTAATTATTTGGTTTGACAGACTATTTAAATGACAGGCGGAGGTAGCATATTAGATACAAGCCCTACAACAGGAGATTATCACTAAAGGCTAGATGTCTCCTACCATGTAGACCTCCTGCTCTGTGTAACCCTGCCATATCACTAATTAGTATCTTTCTGTCAATGCACAGTGTACACAGTAAGCTGCCAATCAGTGGTGTGGGCGGGGTTATATAGTGCTCAGCATTCTGAGCACCGCTAGATCTGCTGCAGAGAAAACAGTGATAGTATAAAAACGGCAACATGCAGCCCAGTAATTGATAGATCACTTGATTCAGGGTCTCTGTCCCTACATCACTCTGCTCTCAGATTACATTTAAAAAATCTGGTGATAAATTCCCCTTATGGCATCAGGAACAATGTAATCACTAGTAAGCCTAAGTTCACGTTCAGTCATCAACTGTATTAATTTCTTGAAATGTGTGTTCTAATAATATTGTAATTCACATTTTAGAGTTTATTTTTCATATTGCATTGCAGTCATCAGGTATTAGGCCTTTGATGGCTGTTAATGAGTTTGGCTGGGAGGTCCATAAGTGGAATGGCCAATGGGAATGTTTCTTTGGGAGCGTCTGGATTCAACATCCGTTTTCCTAACTTTATGGTCATGGTGATGAATTCATACTTGGTCACTTCTCTTGACCATATTTAACGAGCTCAGTGCATTCCACCTATAAATCAGGGTCTTCTAGTTTTCATTTGTGAAGAGGTGCTCTGGTATTGATCCATTCCTGAGTGCTGTGTTTGACCCAAACAGTTGACTGTCTTGACTTTTTTGGCTTTTTACATCCAGATATTTTAGTATCTATGTGGTTTTGGATTTCTTTTTTCTCTCAGCAGATTTTATTTGATGATACTCTTAAGGTCCATTTACATGGGCTAACCGGCGGGCACAATATGCCCATCAATTGGTAAACTTTATCAATCCGTGGTTGTTAAAATGCCTTTTACACAGGCAATCCAAAGTAAATGATGCACATTGATCGATCTATACTAGATCGCTCTATGCGCACAGGCTGCCATAGTTCTCTGCATTGCTAGTATTATTTCCTAGGAGCATGCACCGCCAAGAACAATGACTTTTTATTCTGCACAAAAGATAATTTCTCTCGATGAACAAGCATTTTGCTTATTCATCGGGTGATCGACAGCCAGTTTACACAGCATAAGATAAACATTTTTAACTCATTTACGATTACCTCGCAGTATAAATGACCATTTAGATCTTCACCCTGGAGACAACTTTCTAAGGATCCTATGCAACAAACACCTAATCTTTTTGCAGAGGTAAATATGGAACACATAAGTTATGCAGATGCCTTAATCAAAGTTGATTGAAATGGACAATTTTGGCTGTTACAAATGCTGGATTGATGAGATGTACAGTACAGACCAAAAGTTTGGACACACCTACTCATTTAA
>VIAB01000194.1:155908-168557 GCA_009801035.1 Oophaga pumilio
AATCTTTAAATGAGAAGGTGTGTCCAAACTTTTGGTTTGTATTGCACAGCTCATCAATCCAGCATTTGTAACAGCCAAAATCGTCAAAAATAGTTTGCAGCCTTTGGAGAACCACTGCTGGAAAATTATATTTTCTTCTTGAGACAGAAGTAGTCTGTGACATTCACGTAGACATTGCATTACCAGTGGGAGTGATTGGGTATGAACATAAAACGTCTAATCAAAAGAGATAGAAAACACAACTGTTCCATAAAATGAATCTCTATGAGCAACTTCATCAGCATATTATTTCTCCCAGGAGCTTTACTTCAAACTTTAAAAATGTTCTTATGGGGGATGAAACTCTGATTAATTTGATTAAACAGATACTGTTTGTTCATCTTCAGAGAGTGTAGATTGAGTCCTATGTCAACATGGCACTGAAATAAAGAACAAAAACACACATTAAGTCTTGATCTAGAAAGCCCAGAGCTGGATGCTCTATATTAGTTAAGACTAGAACATTCATCTCAGCAAGGGATAAAAATATGCAAAACATATTCCTAATATAGTCATATTGGCCCCAAAGAACCACAACAACTAAACTGCACTCAAGACAGATGTTCATGAAGTCCACACATTGGGAAGTTGACATAGGAAGACTATTGAAGGGGTCTGTCATCAGTTGGGTCATCATTACCTGGATTAATATCTTGTTTAGTTAGGTATTGGACTAGAAAAAAAGGTTAGGATAAAATAGCGACAGACGATAGTGAATGTCCATTCATAACTGACAACTCTAAATTTCCAACAAATATTGCCCTGACACTTGCTATTAATATGTAATGGTTCTTGTTCTAAATGGCGCTTTTCTCCTGAATTTGGCCTTGTCTGCGTTTTCCTGTTCCTCTCCATTCCTTAATTATAGCTTCCCTCTTCTCTGTATTAGGATCATTCCCAAAAAAGGTTATATTTACATACAAGGAAGTCATATCTAAGGAATGGAGATGTGCAGGAACAAAAATGACAGATTCAGGAGAACAGCTGCATTTACACTGTATGGCAAGTGGTAGGTTCTCTTTAGGTCTTCTAAAAAACTGGCTTGATAAGATTGTCCTATGCAACCTTACCAGAAAATTTGATTTTTGCCATAACTGTCATAGATCTAAATATGGGAAAACCTTAATAGTTTGTAAAGTTTTTGCTTTGATATAACTATTGGATATAGACATCTTCCTGGATCTTACTTGCTTTTCTTTAGCCCCTTACTAACATAAGAAGTACTGGTACATCATGTTGGATCTTCTTTGATGCATCTTTGCCGGCCGATGATGGTTGTGTTATTCACCCATCATCCGACTCTAACAACCACGAGAGGAGGCGAACTCTGCTCACTGATTTTAACCTGTCAGTCTCTGACAGCAGCATTTACAGTGCGTTGCATAAGGGGTGAGCAGTTTTACTGCCCTTCGGTGTGACTAATTTTGGGTAAATCAACTGATCTTGTCTGACCATTGAATATACATTGGATACCTAGTTAACATTTATTCAATGAATGGCAAATAAGAAAGGATCCATCGTTTTGAATTTTCACATTTATCATTCTTTGTTCTCAACAAAGATTTCTCTATCGCTATTGAGAACACATGCTGGACTATATATATGCATATGGAGAGGTCGGGACGAGTAGCTGTCAGCCGAACAAGCATTAGGTCACATGCAAGTCTTGAAGAACAAGCATCGTTGTTGTTTGTATAATTGTGGTTTTATGAGATCAACTTGGTTTTGATAGGATTTTAATCAAAATTTAGGTTTTATATATCTCTCACGCCTTTATCTAATTCTTGCTTTGCCTTTTTGAAGGAAATGTGTCATGAGAGAATTCCCTACTGTTTAAATCAAATTTTTGTGTAAAATGTGTTTACAAATCATAATTTTTACTCAAAATCAAAATCTTACAATATATAAACTGGCCACAAGGGTTTGTTTAGACTCCAAATGGTCTTTTATTTTTTCAGAAAAATCCCTATGGACATTAGTCACAATGTCCAGACCCCAACACTATCTTTTGTAATGTAGCATCTAATGAGAGTTTACATGCAAGGGTCATTGAAAAATGAGGGGGAACAGTGACATTGCCTAATATAATTGGTGGATCCTGTGTACTCAGCTGTATATAGAGGTGTTATCAGTCATTTTTACCCTGCCTCTGATGATAAGGAAGCTCCTGCAAACTCTTCCTTGAAGAAAAGGAAGTCTGAAACTAAAAAAGCCCCAGTGGCAGTTACCATTGTGAAAATGGCAAGATTAATAATTTAGTTTTTTTAATAAAGATTGTGTTATAAAAGAAAAAAAGCCATTTTTGTAAAAATACTTATAATTCAAAAACGAAATTGTTACTGAACTTACATTTAAATATCCTATTTTAAAACCTCAAATACATAAAATGTCTTTGTCAAACAGCCTAAATTGTCAATCTAACGGTATTAGAATTTGCCCAAAGTGCTCTGAGTATCAATTGGCTCATTTGTATTCCAGATTTTTTTTTCTCTTTAAATGACTGTTCCGCTCCAGTCACTCCTTCATACTTGTACTTAAAGGGGTGGTCCGAAGGCGAAAGTAAGTTTTATCTAAATCCCTATCTATTTGATGCCATAATCTAAGCTACTTTTTAATATACTAGCTTTAAAAATTCCATACCGTTCCCTAACTACACTAACTGCTAGTTTATTTTTTCTTTACTTCCTGTCTGATGACGACTCATTTGAAAGCCACAATACATCCTGGGATACTCAAACAAAGCATCATCAGAGCAGGGGGCAGAGGATACGGTCACTGCAACAGGATCTGCCCTCTCCCTGAAACGAAGCATCATCAGTGATGGAGTTGGTCTCTTCTCTGTCCCTGCAAAGTGCACTATGCGATGTGCACAGTGACAGTGCCCACTCTCTTGTCGGCTCAGATCTGCAGTAATGAGTTGGCAACAGAGTGGTATCAAAATATGCAGGAGATCAGTGCCGATCACGCATGTGACGCTACTAGTTTCTACCGGGTATTGTAACACTGCTGTGTTGTCGACTTATTACTGCAGATCTGAGCAGACAAAAGAGTGGGCGCTGTCAATGTGCCAACCCCAGTGCATTGCTTGCAAGCTCTATTGGAAGGAGCTTGTAAGTACTGCGCATATTTGGCCACCAATATGAGACTGCAGGGGTGACAGGTAACCTAAGAAAGGTTATAAAAAATGAAAAGCTGTAATTATCAGGGGATCAGAGGGTATTTTAATCAATGATAAATTGGAAAGTTGCTTGTTTCCACAAGCACTTTCCAACTACACCCATCAATGAATATGAGAATAACCCTTTAAGAATAACCCTTTAACACTCTTATGATAAAAATCCTGTGCATATCTACTCTAAAAACAGTGACTAAGAATAATTCTAGAGTGATAATTACCGATTACAATAGAAATGTATCAGAGCTCAGAACCTTTCCTCTTTATAATATTAATGGCTTGATTATGCAAAGCAGCATGGAGCTGTAAATAATTCAAAATTCCTAACCTAAATTAATTCACAGCAAATTACTGATCGAATTTCATACAAATTAGACAGATGGCGGCAGGCATAATAATGACTATGTACAAACGGTGGGTGTTGTGCCATTGTATACGTAAAGCCCTTTATTGCTGCACAATTTCTTTTTAGTTGGTTGGACATTAGATGATTGGTATAATCATTTCAAAGGTCATTTGGGCAGTTAACATTAAGTTAATCCCCTGGAGACATTTATTACCAGCTAATAATATTCAGGAGAGCAAAATAAAATCTACGATAAAGTGTCTTTTTGAATGGCTGGTAATTAGCACGCTTTTGTGCAGCGACAAAGGCAAATGGAGTCTGGTAACTAGTAAAATGTGTTTTTGGCAGGATTCAGCTCTGCAGATTAAACTACTTTATATACAGTGTGCACCTTAAATGATACCGGCAGGTGTATTTTACTCTCGCCTCACCGCACGAAAGATGAGCTCCAGAGATGAGCCAAAAATTAGAGAGGAACTGAGTTCTATTCGAATGTTACAAAAATTGGCATTTACCAAAATCTTGATGTTTTTGTGATTCACTTCCTTGCGGATTCATCAATATTGCTGATGCTGGACGCCAGTTTTCTAAACCCTGAAAGGGCATCAAAATGTTAAATAATAATAAAAAAAAACATACTTTTAGCACTAACCTTTCCTGCCCCTCAGCACCAGCTGTCTGGTCCTTGCCGTATTTTCAGACCCTTGGCTTTGAATAGGCCTGGTAAGATTCTGCTTGCAAAAGGTCACAACGCCATGACCTTGCATTCACATGCACAGAACTCTCCCTGGCCAATCAAAGCTGGAAATCCCTTCCAGCGTGAGAAGCCCAGGGATTTCAGCACAAGGACGGAGATCTGTAGATTCCCGAAACATGACAATCAGAAGCAGAGGGGCCGGAGAGGTGAGCGGTGAGTATATGTTTTTTTTCTTTCAATTATTACATTTTATATTTATTATCCTTCAGAGTCTGGGGAGACTCCAGGGGCAGCATGGTGGCTCAGTGGTTAGAAACCACCAAGAACAACGTCTGGAAGGAGTTTGTATGTTCTCCCCGAGTTTGCGTGGGTTTCTTCCGGGTTCTCCAGTTTCCTCCCACTCTCCAAAGACATACTGATAGGGAATCTAGATTGTAAGCTCCATTATTGATAGCTTAAAAAGACGGCACATTGAAGGTTCAAAATATTTTATGAACCTGGACATGAAGTAGAGATATATTTGGCATTAGTACCTTTATTTCATTTGCACAGTAGATCTCCAAAAGCTGGAAGCTGGAGATCACAAGAAATGTCCCCATGCCTCAAATGCATTAAACCAGATTCACGATCTCACCCTCACTTGACTATATCTAGATAACATATAAAGTAATACATTCTGGCATTACAGAAAACTAGTACACATCTGAGCCCTATTCCTGAACACTGCTTGTATCCTGGACTGGATAATGGATTATTAACTATGTATGGAAATTGTAAGAGTCTACATGACAGCTAAGTGAACGTGATGGATAGATTTAGTGCGTGATTTTTGGTTGTGCGGTCCATGTTTTTTTTTTTCTACAGCTATGGTAATGCATAGATTTGAAATCGGATCCAGCCTGTGTCTCTGGATGCAAATTAGCCTCTTCTAGAGTGAGAACTGCAAAAGAAAACTGTTTTCTCTACATGTATTGGTGTTAGCTATCCTGAAAGTCAATGATATCCAACCTGTTGGTCTATAACCGTTGAAAAACTAAGACTCTTGTCATGCCCTATAGAAAGTCATTGGCTGTTTAGGGATGCTGGAAATAATAGTTTTACAACAGCTGGAGAGCCACAGGTCACACTCTACTGATATGTCTACAGCTTACCCCTTAATGACTTTTGCAACATGAATAATAAATGGAAAGGATTGTCATCTGTATTCAGCTGTTCCTTGCTTCTTACCCCTCATTAGTGAAGTGCAGGGTAGTTTAACTGCTGCGAGGACTTTGTTGACGGTACCATTTCTAATTATGGAGCCCACTAGCTGATGAGAGGGGTGTTATAGAGGAAAAAATAATCCCTGAGGAAAACAGTTTCCTTCCTTCTGCACAAGAGCTAATTTGCAAACCTTTTTCTATCAGCTTTTGTTTTCTTTTATGCGAAACCTCATTCTCCAAAATCTGAACTTGAAACAGTATCACATTTCCTTTCCGGTTTTCCTAGATGTCCACTACAAGAACAACGCCTTCTCAATCTGAATGTTTGCCCCCATTAAAATAAAAACACTCACCTCCCATGCCAGCGCTGTACCTTCCGTGTTCCCGGGGCTCACATGAGGTTGTTATGTCACGTGAGCCTTTCGACATATAAGTAATGAAGACAAAGTGAGCGCAAGACTCTTGTGACATAACAACCTCATGTGAGCCCCGGGAAGCGAGTTCCGACAATGCTAGAACAGCACCGGCACAAGAGGTGAGTATAGATGTTTTAATTTAACGGGTTGAAAAGGTATTGTCCTATTAGTGGTCAAACCCTTTAATTTATAGCAGAGTACAATTGTAAAATTGCCCAATTTAATCTTATTTAAAAAACCCCAAGCGATGTACTGTAGTCACTGACCTGCCTAGACGAAGCTGCCATTTACGTGCATGCAGAAAATGGTCCTTTGAATGAAATACATTTAGACCCCTATCCAATGACTCGGTCTTCAATCTGGGACTGGAAACTTTATCTCTTGTTATTCTTGCTGGGCTTGTAAGATTGTGATTAGTGATGAGCGAGTATTCTCCTTGCTCGGGTTTTCCCGAGCATGCTCGGGTGGTCTCTGAGTATTTGGAAGTGCTCGGAGATTTAGTTTCTGTTGCCGCAGCTGCATGATTTGTGGCTGCTAGACAGCCTGAATACATGTGGTGATTCCCTAACAAACAGGCAATCCCCACATGTATTCAGGCTGTCTAGTAGCCACAAATCATGCAGCTGCGGCGACACAAACTAAATCTCCGAGCACACCAAAATACTCGGAGACCACACGAGCATGCTCTGGAAAACCCGAGCAACGAGCATACTCGCTCATCACTAATTGTGATGACTCTGCAGGACAGCCCTGGAAGGCTAATGAGACTCTACTTTCCAGTCTTCCTTATGCCAACGTCAAAGGCAACCTCCATGGAATATATGTCTTTGCCAAGACTGCACCCAATTATTGAAAAAAATCCATACTACATGTATTGTAATGGTCAATGAAGTGGCCATAAAGAATTACTCCTTTGATGTTTAATTATGTTGCGTACTAAAAATTACCGCAGGATTACATTTCACATGTCCACAGATATTTATTATTTTTTGCAATAAATATTTTTATTACCACCAATAAAATGTTGAAATTAAAAAATATGCTAAATATGTGCAGCTCAGCCCAATGTCAATGTGCAGGTCGCCACCACCATTATCTCAGGGTCTTGGATTGGGCTTTTAATTTCTACAGAAACACTATTTTTATATCTTAGATAGCTTTAATAATATAAGTGTAAAATGACGTCTCTGCTCTGCGGTTTTCCCATTCTTTTTTTTTTATTATTTTTACATTGCTGTATGCTGTCATTGATCCATATGAAACTGCTGTACATTGCTTCTAATTTCTTTTCTTGTACCCACTGAACTGGAAAAAGGAAAGGCTTTTTATTATTCTGACAAGCTTCTCTCTGTTCCTTTATTTAAGGAAAGTGCATTTTCTCTTGCTGCGTCTACTACATCTTGACGTGCAAGAAGAAAATGTGGATTTGTGGTCAATCAGCACAGTAAAAGCCACTGAACACACAAGGCCGTAAATAGTGATCAATGTTAATGCTGACATTACCTGTGACTCCGTCATACGGGAGGAAGTCTAAGGCGTTATTGGAAAATCTATCTTACCTCTGACCAACACCACTTGAGAATTTTGGGCCGCATCTTTTTCAGTGTAGCAATTCATAAAATTATTTCTTCATGAATGAGCAGAAAGTGAATGCTCCATTATTGACTTTTCCACTGACTGAGAGAAGATGAAGTATCATATTTTTTATTCATTTGCATAAAATCTATGAAAAGCAGCAATTACTGAAGAGTAATCAAGTGATAGAATACGGTGGGTGTAATGCTGCGGTGTGCGATTGTCACAGAGCGAGCACAAAGGATAGACGTCTTAATCTTTGCATTTAAAAATAGCCGTAGTTTCTTTATCCTGCACTTTCCATTCATGGAATGCTTTATATTAAAGGTCCATTCTCATTGGAGTAGATTGGTCGGCAAGATGGATAGCCTTTACCTACTCTGCTGCTACTCAACACAAGAAGACAAAGATATTGACTACTGCCAGGTACTATCAGGACACATTTGAGATGGACGGCGACAAACTGGAAGTTGTAAAGGACTTCAACTTACTCAGATCGATGATCACTCAAGATGCAGCGACGACACCGGAAGTCAACAGGAGAATAGCTGTGGGCAAATCAACGATGAAGTCACTGGACAAGGTCTTCAAATCGAGGAACATTTCACTGGCAATGAAGACGCAGCTCGCAGTTTGGTCTTTTCTGTAGTAACATGGATGCAAAGCTAAGATGATAAAGAAACAAGATGGAAGAATTGAATCCTTCGAAAATGTGGTGGCGGAGAAGGACGTTATCAAAACCATGGATGGCAAAAAGAACAAACAAATCAATTTTGAAACAAATCAAGCCTGGCATGTCAAGGATCACCAAGCTATGACTTGCCCACTTTGTACACGTCATACGAAGAGAGCGCTCACCGGAGAAAGACGTCATGGTCGGAAGTATAAAAGAAACAAGGTGAAGAGGAGGACCAGCAACCCGATAGCTTGGTACTATCAAGAAAACAGCGGGAAGACCCTGGTGGACTTAACTAGACTTGTACAAAGTCGATCGTCCTACAGAGCGTTCATCCATGTAGTCACCACTGCTTGAGATCAAACCGAACGACGTTAAATAATAAAAATAATATACTTTGCTAGCAATGCCGCAAATAGTAAGGGGAAGGTTGGTGAAGCTGTTCAAATGAAGTGGTGGTGCTCAGTGTGTCCACAAAGTCCAAACATTCAAAGAGCCACAGTTATCAGATCCCAATAAATTTGCGGAATTTACCAGTCTGCAGTAAAATCTTCTTTACCCAGAAGTTAAAAGTGTGACATGAAACAGCCATTGAAGGTGAAAGTTGAAAACTAAGAGAAGCATGATATATGGGCAGAAATCCTGATTCCAGTGATGTGTCACTTACTGGGTGTTGCAGCTTTGTTGAAAGTCAGTTTTATCTACTTCAGAGCTACCAGTTCTCTGAAAGTTGAGCTTTGTATAACCACACCCACACCACTGGCTGCTTTCTGTGTACAATGTGCATAGGCAGAAAGCTGCCAATCAGTGGTGGCGGAGGGATTATATTGAGATCATGAATATGGAGGGCCACATGGTAACATTTTTATCAGTCCTCTAGTAATAATCTTCTGCTGATAAAAGTATTATTTTTTCAAAACTACAGCAAGCAGCCCAGTAAGTGATACATTGCTGAATCAGGATTTCTGATTCTACATTGTGCTGCTCTCAGATTAGGTTGCAAATCGCAACCTATAGAAACTTATAAGTGCCATAGATCTCTTTTTTCTGATAACTTTCTTTGTATTAAAGGGGCTGTCCCCTGCCACTCTCTTTTGTATTGAAGGCAAGCAGTGCTGATGATGTTGTGACCTCACATGTCTGTTAGATATCATGCTGAGGTTCATGCAGGATAACTACTGTACTTTGTGCCATTTTAAGACCTGATTATTACATAAGGCTTGGTAAGGACAAAAAATGTTTTTCAATCCAGCAAAGCGACTTAAAAGCAAAAATTCTCTATTGTAACCTCATTAAATTCCAATCAGTTGTTACTGGCATTGCCAACAGCTGGAAGTTCTAAGTCGCTACTGGAACACATCAGTTCTATCAAAACTATATAATTTGAATAGGTGGTAGATCTGCAGTTCCCGAATTCAGCCACTATAGAAGTGATGGAGCTGTTGTGCCTGACAACTTCCAGCCATTGCCGGTAACAACTGATCGGTCATTGGGAGACGGCTGTCAATCAAAAAAGTCAACCCCTTTAAACTGTGGTAGTCCAGATACGTAAAAAAATGAGTTCTTGAGATTACTGAGTCACTTTCACATTTTTGCTTTATGATTCCTCTCATTCTAAGGGAGAAAATAATAGAGTTTATCCAAATAATTAAAAGTCTTTAACAGCACATATTAATTAGCGTTCATATTTTAAAAGAGCCCCGGAGAAAAGAAATCAGCAGTCAGTCCGTTATCAGAAAAAGTCATATTTCGCATTTATTAATGTGCGGACTCATCACAGAAGGGTTTAGATACAGATTAGACAAGCGCAGAAGAGAATATATTGATTGTACAACCCTCTGAAGGTTTAGCCATGAGACCCCCTACCTCACATTGGCTACATCCCATATTTTGCAGTTTTCTATAAATGTCCACATCGGTCGGATTGTGGAAAATAAAACTTTTATTGTCTTGAGTCCCTTATTCCACTTCATGATTTCTGTTTGTAAAAGTCTTATAGAATTCATGGTAAGCTGTTTTTATGGGGTTTCTTCTTGCTTTATTTATGAAGTAATTATATTTTCCAGGTCTCTATGAGATTCACCATGCTCATAAATCGGGACAACCGTTCTCCTCTTTATTGGACATCTTGACAGGTTGTCCTCCTCCGGGCTCTCCTTCAGCATCACAGAATAATAATCATCGGACTGAGTCCAGAATTGTCCTTCTTCTCTTGTGTATTGATTGTTTTCCATTCTAGATATTTTGTATTATTTGCTGCTCTTTTAGCCACGCATTGGTATTTTATGACTTTAAGACTAGATACAGTTAGACAACCAATTTGCATTATTGTTTCAGTGTATCTAAACTAAAAATTGAGAACGCTACAAATGATCTAGATTAAAAATATGTCCTACCATTTTGTGTCTATAACCCCCGATTCCAGATCTGAGTGTCTCTATCTGTCCTTTAATTACATATGCAATGTCAAGAAAAAAGACCAAACCAAAATTGATGTGCACATCCACATAATGAAAAATTGATAACCTTTATTACTCCTTGGACACAACAAACATTTAAAACCATCTAAAATTGCATATAAAACCTGGCAATATACCCACAACCCCTAGACATAGAGCCATAGGAATCAGACAAGTGAAAATCCACCATAAGCTTAATAAACTAGCAGGTAAAGAGGCATGTACAAAAGCCGGATCATGATTGACCCAAAAAATCCTAGTAGGACATGATGTACATTCACAGATGATATAAACTTCAATACATCCAACATGACAAGGAGATAGTAATTAACTATAACAAAGGTAATTGTTATTCAGGATAAATATACAGCATGAAACAAAATATAAGTATGTGTGTGAACATACAAATACACATATCAAAATGGAAAAAAATTGTATAACTCCAAATACGCACCACTAACCCAATATAACAATTGCCCATCAATAATGTAAGAGGGGGATAGATGAATTCCCGGATATAACAGACCTAATTAGCATGAATAGCCAAAGAGGCTACATAAGTAGTTCCATGGATATAATGGGAAAGAAAGGGTGAGCATGCTGTATACAACCTGATGGTCTGCAACCTGAACATGTGGAGAGGTGCAGAAAAGCCTAATGGCATGCTGGATGAGGAATTGCGGCCAAATAACCAGCTCAAAGAAGGCTCATATAGCAGCGAGACGCGTGGGGCTTTCCCCACACCCCTCTTTTTTTATGTGGGCTTTGTAATCACATCGCCTACTATATGAGTCTTCTTTGAGCTGGTTATTTGGCCGCAATTAGTCATCCCGCATATTAGGAATATTTATTTTACTGACATATTACCTTTAAGGCAAAAAAGGGGCTTCCTGTATTGTCAATGTTATAGAATAAAGATTTTGAGGGCAGATTTAGTGTGATTTAAGGTAATTAACCAACTCTTATTACATGTTCAATATCAAATCAGATCTATGAGAATTGAGAAAAAAGAGGAAAAAATGTCATATAAACTGTAACTCATATTCATTCTGCATAAGAAAGTTATAATTATCAAATTTGGAGTAAAACTCAGATGACGTGAGTGAAAACTGAAGTTATTTTGCTTTTGCTGTCCCTAACGTCACAGCTGTACCACTACAAATTTCTGAGACTAAATAGAATAGATGATGTGAGGTAATTGCCTGATAACTAGAAATCAATATCGAAAGACCTGTGCCTCCCTGTCATCAGAAGAGGCGACTTCTATCAATAAGACAATTAGGGTCCTACCACATATTGAAGTGTTAATGCTTTTCCTTCCATAGCATGGTAGTTACCAATGTTTTGAATAGTAATTTATAAAAGTCATTATAAAAAATATTTATACTTATCATAGTCTGTCTGAACGACTCATCAACATTTTTCTGAAGGTTGTAATCCAGCGCGGTAAAGCTCATGATGACTCCTTACACATTCTCCACCGGAAACCTCCAGATGAAGGGAGTACCAGACATGACGAGAGTGGTATTTCCCCTACGGTGACCTTGTTGTGAAGACCACGCCTGATCTTGACCATATTTTTATTTGATAATTCTTCGAATGGCCTTTATAATATGTTTATAGATATTCTTTTTATTTAGGAAGACAATCCCCTAGAGGACCACTTTCAAAGCTATTCGAATATTTGTCTCAAAGGGATTTTACTGTACATGGTAGAGTGGTTGGGGAATATTATTAATGATCCAACTAATTACAAAATAATCTTATCTGTACTTTCAGTTTTGAAGTAGAAAAGATAAGGTTAGGTTCACATATTTGTTGGGAACCCCACTGGTAATGCAAGTCACAATGCATTACAAGATCAAGGGGATCTCAACGTTACCTGAGGAAGCCCACTGTCTTGTGCTGTGGTCTTAATCTAAAAGAAAAAAAACAATAAAGTGGTGCTCCTTAGTGTAGATGTTTTGGGTAAATAAAGGGACTCTGAGAGTAAGTGGAACTGCCCACCTTAGTGAGTTGTGTTTATAACAGGCCACCACAATAAGTGCTGTAGGGAGTAGAAGA
>VIAB01000194.1:258644-273339 GCA_009801035.1 Oophaga pumilio
TCTCGTTTGCGATCTCGTTTAGTGTGGCATACCCTTAAGGCCGGACAACTCTTTTAATTGTTTGTGGTTCTGATGCATCTGGAGACTTAAATTAGTATATCGGTAATAATAGATTATCACCTATGCAATAGATAGATAAGAACTGCTTAATTGGGGGTGGAGGGGTAGAACAACTCAGGCCCTCACCAGAACAATGGTCTCTTGTCCCCTGTTTTAATGCAGCAGTTATCACCCAAGGTGTGTAGGACCTTGTTCTTCTTACTAGCAAACACCAATGCACAGTGGATCCTGCTCCGCATGCATTAAACTGATGTTGGGGAGGGGGGTTACTCATTTATTTATTTCACTAATATCGCATCAGTAATTCAAGAGTGCTTTACAAGACATCATCTTCACTGTCCCATGGGGACTCACAATCTAGATTCCCTATCACTATGTCTTTGGAGTGTTGGAGGAAGCCGGAGAACTCGGAGGAAACCCACAAAACACGGGGAGAACATACAAACTCCTTGCAGATATTGTCCTTGGTGGGATTTGAACCCAGGACCCCAGTACTACCGTGCTGCCCATTCCACAAAATATTTGACATAGGGGCCTCTACTATCTCTGACCACTCTCTGGGCATCTTTTATTAAATGTCACTATTTTCGGCTCACCCTTATAGCTGATTACCTGGAGTTTAACAGAATTTCCTTCCAATTCTTTCTCCCCATGATAGTGTTATGAGACATTTCTAGAGCTAGCCTATACATGGTGACATATATGACTACTGTCCTCACCTTCTCACAATTTCTAAATACATTGTTATTTACTTTCATATTTTTACTCCTTTTTTTGTATTTTAATTGAATATCCTGATAAAACTGTGACACTTACCTGATCTAATGCATGAAGTTATTTGCCTATATTGGCGGATTTCACATGAAAAGTAAATCATGATGGGTTAGCGCCCTCTATGTTTAGCAAATAGGAAAGCAATGAATAAATGTGTAAAATTGAGAAGAAATCGCTTTAAAACAATAATTTACTTTTGATGGTAGTATTATTCAAGTCTTAATAATAATATATGATTTATTACTATCATTTCTTGTTGTTTTAGCATAATATTTAAACTAAAAAAATATTCAGCTTCTTTTAGGTTGGTATACATGCAGTACATAAAACGCATGTTCACGCTGGCCATAAAGCATACAAAAGCTACAAGAAGCAAAATGAACATAAACCCTGCTGTATCTAAATAAGTAAAAAAAACTGCATTTAAATAACACAGGGTTCTTAGTAATACTGCTTTTGATAAAAAATAGCATAAAAGCCATCCCACCGTCGGCAAGGTGACCCTTTCACAAATGTATAAGATATTGTATCGGGCGGTGGTATTCCCATCATATAAAGAGTTGGAATCACTATAATATACCACTACTTATTATCCATAAACAGTATATAGTCATTAGGTATAAACTATTGCAGCATAGCCAGATGGCTCGTATGCCGTTGTGGCGGCTAATACAAAGAGATGGGCATAGGACTACATCATCGGCAACGTGACCTCCTAATTCTCAGGATCGGTGGTGCTCCCAGAGTTGGACTCCCACCGATCATAAAGAGGTGATGTTTCTTTTGATGCTGTGAGTCTAACACTTTTAGCTGGAATTGGCCATTGAGTCGTGACTAGAGATGAGCGAACCCAAACTTAAAAGTTTGGGGTTCGTACCAGACAGTTAATGTCCGATGGTAAACACCAAATGTGGACATCTCCCGGTAGTCCGTTGCAATTTTTCAGAGTTCAGACAGAGAGAGAGAGAATATTTTCCATCTCAAAAGTTTGGGTCACCATTCTTTTCAGTGGGGTTCTGGTTCTGGTTCAAGTTCGGGTGCGGTTCTTGTACTAAAACATTTTGGACCATGATCGGACTGAGATCCACAGATGTCTGTTGAGCCTTAAGATAGAGATAACTGCATAAGGCAACCCATCCACTTATGGCCAATAATGTTGGCAACTTTGAGATAAATAGTTCTGCATTGGTCCAACCTCCAACCATAATATGGCATCCAGTTTATAAGAAGACTTTGAATAAACCCCACCCATTAGGTTTGGAACATCTCCAAATTTGCCAATGCTGTTTACAAAAAATCAGGACAGTCCTTGCAAATCTGGGACTGTTGGTAATTATATAATAAGGTTTCATCATTATCATAGGCAGGGATTCTTTGCTGTAAAAGCAGTGAGACTGTGGATCTCTCGTCACACTATGCTGTAATGGTTGACACATTAAATTTCAAGAAGCAGCGGAATGACTCTCTTGAAAAACATAATATCATGGTTTATGGGTAGTAGGTGAAGTTGGTGCAAATTGATTGCCAGGACACTGTTCATTGGTTACATCAGTAATTTGAAGCTGCTGGACGGAAGCCCCTAAAACTACCTGTTACCCAACAGCATCCGAGGCTCTTTTGATTAGCCAGCTTCAGTCAAAAGAAGAGCCATAGTAAGAGGCGGATCTCCAGGCTCCCGTAAGGCAGTCACAGATTACTGACATCGGTGATGGATCGTGCCCTCTGAATTGATGGTCACCAACTCTAGTGCTAGATGTTTGCAGATGAAAAGTGGATTCAGGGATTTAATCTGATTACCGTATGTGGAGTCGGGAAGGACTTTTCCCCAGAATTTGACTATGAAATAAATACTATAAATCATAAAAAACTTTAAAAGTAAGAAACTTTCCAATGTAAAACTTTCAATGTGACAGTTTCATTTCACTCATGCTTCACGTCAACTATGATTTGTAACAGGACACATCTGGAGAACGGATATTGCTGGCAGCCTCTGCATTAAATGTCAGAACGTAGAATTAGGAGGAACGTGTAGCTGAGGGCCACTTACTCTGTTTGATCGTTCCCGAAATATATTGGATCTCAAAAGCTGCCAGTCTGAGGTTGTAACGCTGTGTCATATGTGACCTTAAGTTACTGATGCCGTGCTAGATGCTGTTTTGTATCAGGGCAGACGAGAAAAAAAACTGTAAAATAATCAGACTGGTTACTTTGATGATAATATAGATAAGATTTTCCATCAAGTGATGGGACCACCATTATCAATTTTTGTGAAAATCATAGGATACATTTTTCCTTGTCAGCCTACAGCAGCAGCACCAATGGGGATATAGCAGTTAGCCCTCATTTGGGTGGGTACTTTGAACCTTCGGACAGTAGGACCGCTTTGCCGAAAGCTGACTCTCCCAACTTTTTGATGTCTAGCCTATAATGTTTCAAGAAGGTCAAGGCCGAATGCCAAGAGGCTCAATAGGTATGCAACTTCTTTTCGCCCATGGTGTGGAAATAGCCCTAGTGGTGTGGGCTTTTATTGCCTGTGGAGCTTCATGTCCTGCTTGCTCATAGAAAATAGTAGGCACGTATCCTATGAAAATGATACCTCTTTTCTAGAGATCCGATGTACCAGTCTTGAAAAATCCAGCATAGAGGCCATATTGAAATCAGACTGGGAGGGCACTGGGGTGTATTTGTGCATGTGGACACCCTTCCAGTGCACTTCCAGCCTGATTTCCATATAACTTCTTTGCTAGATTTCTCATGACTGGAACATCAGATTTCTATCAAAAAGGTGTCTTTTTTATTTTGGGACAAGCACCTCCCCAGTCATACCAGTAATTCCATATGTAAAAATGTGCTGACAAGTTCTTTTTAAGACCTGGGTAAACCTATCATTCACTGTGCTTACAAAATGTGAAGCTAGGTTCTAAATGAGTTTCGTGATCGTGAGGAGGCATCGCAGTCTGCAGCCAAAACAGTGTAGTGTTCATGATCGCCGTATGTTGTGTGGCTGTATCATTAATGTATTCCGTGTGTCAGACACAATAGCACCTCTACAGCTGTGCTGCGCATTAGCCTGTCGTCTGCTCTGTATTACAGCATTATCCCTGGGTCTAAAATACCGCTGGTGACTGCAAACCTGAATTCTCGGCATTATGCAAAGTGTGTACGTCCATACTCCACGTGTGCGATTCTTTATCATACAAGGCAGGAATACGAGCGTTTTTGAGATTCGCTGATATGTGTTTTGCAGAGGAATACTAGATTTTGGAAAAATTTGATTTGCCTTTATGATCCAGTTATTAATGGGGAGGCATGTAATGCAGCAGGGATGTAAAGCAGTAGGGATGTAATGTGGTAGTGGATTATGCCACCCGGCACCCGGAAGCGGGAGCCTTGTCATCCACTCATGCCGACAAGAAGGCCACCGCTTTCCTAGAGATTTTCTCCAGAGTGGGATTTCCCCAGGAAATGCTCACCTAAGGCCGAGGTCACACTTGCAAGTGTGATGCGAGAAACTCGGCACTACTGCCGGCCCTTGGGTCCGGAGTGTGAAGCTGCATGTATTTCTATCTATGCAGCCGCACACTATGGTCCGAGTGCCAGCAGCAGTGCCGGGTATTGATGCGAGAGACTCACGCAAATTTCTCGCATCACACTGGCAAGTGTGACCCCGGCCTTACTCCGACCTTCCCATACATGAAGCGAGGATGCAACCTGTCTCAAGATCACTGGAATTAGCACAGCAGCAGTGGATGAGGGAGGTGATTCTACAGGAGGCAGTGACCTGGCACCTGTGTGATGAATGCAGGAGCGGACTGTCGGTAGTAAAGATAATAACTGGAGGTATCAGTGGATTAGAAGAAAACACATTTTACGGTACTTTAAAATATTTGACGTAGGCTACGTCCCCACGATGAGCTTTCGGTGAGTTTTTGATGTTGTACCATTTTTGCACCTATTTAGTAAACAGGTTACTTGCATTTTTTTAAATACACAGCGTAAAAAACTATGGGAACATAGGCTAAGAGTGAAGCAGCGCACATCGATCTGTCGGGTTGATCACTGTTGCCATTTTGCATGCTTCTGTGAAAGTTGACTAATTTATTTTATTAATGTTGATCACACCATTTATATTACGTTGATATTTCTTTGATATCACTGTTTGTGTTTTAAGTGCATGCTTAATATATTTTTTCTTAAAGTTATTTATGTGGTCTTTTCTCCAAATGCATTATTGATGGGTCTAAATTATTATTATATTTTTTTTATTATTTTTGTTATTCCACTTTCAAAGAAAATGATTATTTATGACACATGCACTATATGTAACGCAGCTCGAAACTTAGATCACAGACTGATAAATCACAGTTTCTTTTTCTAAGCTGGAAAATATCTTCTCAAAAAGAAAAACTTTATACATACAATATATATATATATTTAGCTATATAAATTTCTATACAGTGTTTTTAAACGCATCACCTACACAGTGAAGGCAGCCATTTTTGTGGATTCACCGTTAAAGGGGATTTGTTACCATCTGTCTGCCACTCAATCAAAAAAGCAGCATATTGTTTAGACAGAGACCCTGACTCCAGTGATGTGTCACTTACTGGGCAGCTTAGTATAGTTTTATCAGCAGGAAATTATCACTAGAGTTCCAGTTTACCTGCTGCGAGGAAGTCTTCCATAGTCATGACGACTGTATAACCTCAACCCCTACAGTGATTGGCAGCTTTCTATGTATACTGTGCATAGGCAGAAAGCTGCCAATCAGTGGTGTGGGGGGAATATGCCAGGCTTAATATGCAGAAACATGCTAGCTCTGCAGCAGATAAAACAGTGATTTGGAATCAGGGTCTCTGCCCCTAGATCATGCTGCTTTCAGATGGGGTGGAGAAAACTTGGTGACATATCCCTTTTGATTTTGAAATGAACTGGTCATATTACATTCTTAAAGAGGATTTATCATCGGCTTTCACAATAAAAACTTTGCCCATTATTATATAGATATACCAGACCTGGTGAGGCTGGGGTACTTACTTTGAAATGTCATCTCAGAATGGGAGTATAAAATGTATAAAAATATTTATATTAATACTTGCAGGAAAAACTGGTTGAAAAAAAGAAGGAAAAACATACCAGCATTTTACAGTAACTACACCAGTCTCATCAGGTCTCAGAGACCTATTTAATAATAATGCAGTGTATATTGTGACAGGTCCTCTCAACGTCTGAGTTGTACAGTGTGGTAATATAGTGCGGGTACATTTGGGGTTACACTGTCACTCTGAATGCCTCCGATTCTCCATGTGTTCTGTACCATGAGCCCCCGAATCACAGAGCTATTCTTCTATCTGTTATGTGGTTCTGTATGAAGTCTGTGAGAACACATGGAGTACACACAGGCCCATAACGAGGAATCCCATGGACTTCCTTTGCCTCCGTGGGGGAGATGCTGTGCCCATGGATTGGCTGTGTGAACGAGATCCTAGGCTTCATTCAGATCTCCATTTTCATTTTTATTGGGGATGTGAGAACAAATGACTGTTTTTCAAAGGTGGTTGGATACGATTTTCATTTATTTTTAGTCTGTGCGTCCATTTTTACCATCAGTGTAGCGTCTATGTTTCTCATACACAGTACTGCGCAATGGAAACTATTCAAGCACTTGTACCCATTAAATAGTAAAAAATGGACATATCTCTGTCTTTGTTTTTTGGGGACACTTGGATATGCTAACAGCCCACAACCATTATGGGCACATCTTCTCTCTGTGAACACCACAGATAGAACACGCATGAAACACTGAATGAGGCCCAAGGCTTTAAAGGGGTTGTTCTGCCTTAGTCTACAAGTCTACAGTCACTCAATATGTCTGCACACTTGTAAATCCTTACATCACGTGCACTGCGCGCTGTGATGATTCTCCGGTGCCAGCGCCTGGAGCACATGACCGAAAGTATGTGCTATATATACAAGTGGTCACGAGCCGACTAGACTTGCTCAATGGAAGTGTATTGAGTGAGGCAGGACAAGTCTAGTTAGAATGTGGCCAAAAGTATGCAAATTGCACATTTGCAGTCACATGACTTCTTTGGAGAATCTTCACAGTGCGCAGTGCGTGCAATGCGAGGATTCACAAGTCTGCAGTCATGTAGACAGACTGCAGACTTGTAGCCTAAGCCCGGACAACCCTTTTTATATACGGCGCTCCTACCGTGGGCTCCCATACACAATGCATGTTACTTATCCGTTCACTGCAACAATATACTAATGAACAACCGAGATGCCTCAGGTCACTCTGCAAAATGGCTGCTTCGATTGTGTGATGATAACACCTACTCAACAAATATAGTATACCAATACAAAAACTAGAAAATGCGCTCAGGAGCGGAACTATTTCCTGAACCGCCAGGATCTAGATCATTGGGGAGCAGAAGTACCGGTTCCAGTATATAGTTCCGCAACTGACCGCCTCTCTTGCTTTACACACATCTGATATTTTAGAGAGCATTTCTTTATTTTTTTTTGTTAAAACTTAAAGGGTTGTTGTTTTCAGTGGAAATAGCTAATCACATATTATCTGAGAAAGTATTAGCTTCTCCTACTCGGCTCTAACTCCAGTTCATTTTGTTATGTGGTGACCACAGTTCTGGATGACGCTCCCCCTGGCACACAGGAGTACATTATGTTACGGCAAGATTCCATCCAGTCAGCGGATTTAAAGAAAAAAGAGTCCCCCTTTCGTGCTAAATGTCACGAAATCTTCTGCTGCCCTCTGAAGCAAGTGCACCTCAAAGAAAACACAGAGCCGGAAGGTTTGTGCACCCTGGATCCATGTTATGTTCGTTTACCCTCTTCCCCCCTTTTTCTTTCTAGTGTCCGTGTCCCGTGCTGTACATCCCCTCCCCGGCCTGTGTCAGGAATGACGCGGGGAACATAATGCGCTTCATATCATATCCCCCCTGCTTGCCTGTTAGTGTCTTCTACAGTCTATCAAGGGACACTGTATGATATTAAGCATGTATACGCATTATACCGAGAGAATAATAACAGACTACAATATGACTTGGCTTTCCCCAGATTTATTATCCATGCAGTCCGCATCATCACACTGCCCTTTTTGGCTGCTAAATTTGCTTGCTCCTTTAAACGGCATTTTCCCTCATGTTTTCTTCTGAAGTAATGCAACTTTTTGAAAGTATGGCACCCGTAAAGAAATGATCCTCCCCTCCCCATAAGGCTTCTGCACCTGCTACAATAATTGCAAGATTAGCATTAGCTCCAAAAAACAGCCAGAGGAATGTGTATGCAATGCACGCTGGACATGAACCAATTGCATGCGAAAGAACTGTGCATCTTAAAGGAGACTGTTCTTGTTTGTTTCTTTTCAGGCACTATAAAGGTTTGGATTCATTTCTTACTATTCTTATGTAGACTGTTTATACCCGATACAGCTGTATATTGATGACTTTCCATGTAGAAACACCTGTAGCAAATGCATGCCCAAAGTACAAGTATTACATGGCATTACAGAATCTGTTTATTTCACTTTTTGCTGATTTTTTCCTGATGATGGTAGATCATGTTGCCTAGCTGTGTCTTGGTGTCTGCAGGGGCGTACACAGAAGTAATGGGGCCCCATAGCATAGGTCCTAATTGGGGCCCACCCACAAAAAAAATAATAGTCAGCGGGGGTCACAGAAGAGAATATCTCACAACTTTGCAGCCCTTACAAAATCATTTTGCCTCTATTGAAGCCCCCTAGTGTTCCCATCGCCCCCATAAGATATGATGCCCAAAAATATGCCCCTCAAACACAGCAAGATACATTCAAAGTGAATTCCTCCACAGTACCCTATAGTGCCCACACCGTAAAGTATAATACTCCCACAGTGACCCCAACTCAGTATGCACAGCCTTCCACACAATATGATGGTTCCCGCACAGCCCTCCATACAGTACAATGGCCCTCACAGCCCTCCAAACAGTATGATGCTCCAGGGGTGGACACTGACAGCTTGGGGCCCCTGTGCAAGAAATGTATCTGGGCCCCCCTCCTTTTATGGTGACAAAGCTACATACTGTATATATTTGAATTGTTTGTTCCAGTAGCCCACTTATCATCAGATTGTCGTGGTTCCTCAACATCTGATGCAGACCTTGTTAATCCGGGCGACGTCCGAGCCGGCATGACTCTTTGTTCGTGACACTCTCATGTTTATTGAGGTAGGCACTATAGTGTTAGCAGTCTTGTCCAAGGACCACTACTGGTATATTATTTCCAACAGGGCAGAGGGATATGAACCCCAGACTCCCCCACATTGGTGGTTGTGCACTTTTAACAGCTATAACAGCCACCTAAGGTAGTATAATAGTTTTAGGAGCCTTAGTATATAATTTAGGAGCCTTAATATATAATTTATTTTCACCCCAGTCTCCCATCTCATAGGCTGTGCACTTAACCATTACACTATACCAGCCACCATGTTGGGCAAGACTACTAACACTATAGTGCCTACCTCAATAAAAACATGAGAGTGTCACGAACAAAGAGAGTCATGCCGGCTCGGACGTCGCCCGAATTAACAAGGTCTGCGTCAGATGTTGAGGAACCAGGATAAGTTGATGATAAGTGGGCTACTGGAACAAACCATTCATGGACAAGGCAAGAGAACCTGGATCTGATGAAATGCTACTATAACAGCAGACCAAATGAGAGAGGCTATATGAAGCGCATGAGTAAACTCTGGATGGATACAAGACCTATATGTCCACTGACTGAGAAACAACTAGTCACCCAACGTTTCAATATCCGAAAGAGAAAGCTATTATCACAACTTGAGATGGATCAACTGCACAGCAGATCCACCCCACATGAAGATCTGGAAGAACAACAACATGTGTGACCCCCTGAAAATCCTGATCCAGTCCTGCAACTAGAGAGCCCTGCAGCTGGTCTGAAACAGAGGATCTTAGATAAACTAAATACCACCAATACCAGAGATCGATTGCCAAGGCTCAGCAAAGAAACACCACCAGACAGTGTGCTAGAAGATGCCAATAGAGCACTTGCATCAATACCTACCACCACCATTACTCAAACTAATAAACTGATCTATGCTACTGCCTTAGCAATCATGGAAATGCTTGGATATACAACCAGCTAGAACAACCCCCTTGGAAAAGAATAGGAGTCAGTGATAGGCGGTCATGAAGGAGCGCTTAGGAAGCAACCCCGGGGTGGACAGGCTGCCGGGTCTCCACCGCAGCTCCAGCCGAAAACCTCCGATGCAGGATGGGAGCAATGAGAAAATAGAAAACGGTCTTAGGAGCGCAGGAAAGAGACTCAGACGAGAGATGGGGTTCTGCTCTTCAAAGAACCATCCAAAGTGTACTCCCAACTGCAGAGTAGCAGCACAAAGACAGCAACTCCACCAATAACAGAGACTGAACAATACTGGAGGGACATATGGGAGAAGGAAAAAACACACAGCACTAGTGCAATGTGGCTGCAAGATCTGAGAATCAAACACAGCAACCACCTAGAGAAAGAACCAGTCACCATTACAGAAGCAGACATCCAACAGCGGGTCAAGAACATGAAGAACTGGACAGCACCTGGTCCTGACATGATCCACACCTACTGGCTGAAGAAATTAACAGCGGTACATGAACACATGGCAAAGCAGATGAACCAACTGCTAGAAGAAGGCCACCACCCAGCTTGGCTAACACAAGGTAGAACAGTGCTGATCTTGAAGGATCCTCATAAAGGAAAAGTTTCATCAAACTACCGCCCAATTACCTGCCTTACAACAACATGGAAAATCCTGTCAGGTATCATAGCCATCAAGCTACAGAACCATATGGACCAGTACATGAATCCAGCTCAGAAAGGAATCGGGACCGACACCAGAGGCTCTAAGCACCAGCTCCTAGTAGATAGAGCAGTCGCTCAAGACTCAAGATCCAGACAGACCAATCTCAGCACAGCCTGGATTGACTACAAGAAAGCCTATGACTCAATGCCACACACATGGATCTGTGAATGCTTGGCTCTATGCAATGTCAACAGTAAATTAAGAACCTACCTCAAAAACTCAATGGGGCTATGGAGAACAACATTAGAAGTCAACTCAAGACAACTAGCTCAAGTATCCATCAAATGCGGCATATACCAAGGTGATGCATTGTCCCCATTTCTGTTCTGCCTAGGCTTGAACCCCCTCAGTCAGATAATTACACAGTCTGGCTATGGATACAAGTTCAAGAGTGGAAGCACCATCAGCCACCTCCTCTACATGGATGACATCAAGCTGTATGCGAAAAATGAACGAGACATCGGTTCACTGATCATCCTGACAAGGATCTACAGCGAAGACATCGGGATGTCCTTTTGACTGGAGAAGTGCGGTCAGTTGGTAATAAAGAGAGGCAAGGTAGTAAAGACTGATGGAGTGGAATTACCAGAAGGGCACATAGCAGATGTACAGACATGCTACAAATACCTCGGCATCCCACAGGGCTACGGCAACCATGATGAGGAGGCAAGGAAAGCAGCAACATCCAAATACCATCAAAAGGTAAGACAGGTACTGAAGAGCCAGCTCAATGGGAAGAATAAAAGCCACACCATCAATACATATGCCCTGCCAGTTATCAGATACCCTGCTGGCATAGTGTGCTGGCCAAAAGAAGAGATGGAAGCTGCAGATGTGAAGACACGAAAGCTCCTCACAATGCATGGAGGTCTCCACCCTAAGTCTAGCATCCAAAGATTGTATACCAACAGAAAGGAGGGTGGTCGAGGCTTGATAAGCATCCAGGCCACCATCACGGATTAAACAAGGAGTATCCAGGAATACATCAGAATGACGCCAAAAGATGAGATGCTGAGAGAAAGCCTAAGACAGAAACAACAGATCTGGAAGGAAGAACAGCAAGATGAAGTGCCATGGCAAGACAAGATAATGGAGGTGGCTGACATGGAGAAATTCTACCAATGGCTGGAGAAAGCTGGACTCTGAGACAGCACAGAGGCACAAATCATAGCAGCACAAGAGCAAGCACTAGGTACCAGATCCATAGAAGCAGGAATATACCACACAAGACAAGACCCAAGATGCAGACTATGCAAAGAAACCTCAGAAACGGTCCAATACATAGTGGCAGGATGCAAAATGCATGCAGGAACAGCGTGTACTGAACGCCACAACCAAGTAGCGGGAATTGTATACAGGAACATCTGCACAGCATATGGGCTAAGTCCCCCTAAGTCCACATGGGAGACCCCAGAAAAAGTGGTGGAGAATGAAAGGGCTAAAATCCTGTGGGACTTCAAGATCCAGACGGATAAGCAGGTGTTGGCTAACCAACCATACTTTGTCATAGTACACAAGGATCAGAAGACAGCAATGTTAATAGATAATAGATATGGCAGTGCCAAGAGACAGCAACATCAGAAAGAAGGAATATGAGAAGCTGGAGAAATAACAGGGCCTCAAAGGAGAACTGGAGAAGATGTGGAAGGTGAAGGCAACAGTGATTCCAGTGGTGATAGGAGGACTTGGAGCAATGACCTCTAAGTTGGAAGAATAGCTACAACAGATCCCAGGAGCAACATCTGAACTCTCTGTCCAGAAAAGCGCAGTGCTGGGAACAGCTAAGATCCTGCGCAGAACCCTCAAACTCCTAGGCCTCTGGTAGAGGACCCGAGAATGAGAAAGGACAACAAAGACCACCCCCAGTGGGGGTGAGAAGGAAGATTTTTTTCTATATATCCACACACACACATACATGTGCTGTATGTATATTACATAGTCTCCTTTATTATGTATATTGCCGTCCCTTATTACACAGTGCCTTGTCTTGTTATGCACAGCACAGCACCGTCCCTAACATATCGGATTATATAGAGCCCTGTCTTTATTACATACTGTCCTGTCTTTTTAGATGTATAATGCAATGATGGCTGATGGAGCATGGAAAAGCTTCTTTTCTAATGGAGGAGCTGATGGATTGGTCATCTGGTCACCGACGGCTCCATCAGCAGTCATTTTATATCTAACAAGAGAGGGAACTATGTAATAAAAGAGGGCACTGTGAATAACAAAAATAGCAAGCATACACTATGTAAGAGACAGTGCTGTACATAACAGCAGAAGAAGCTATATAATATAACTAGAGAAGATGATACGTAATAAGGGACTGTGTTATACATAATAAAAGAGGAAACTATGCAACAAAGGACGGTGTTATACATAATAAGTGAGTGCACTATATACTAAGGAACTCTGCTATACATAGCAAGTGAGTACACCATATACTAAGGGACTGTGCTATACATAAGTAAATATACTATATACTAAGGGACTGTGCTATACATAATAAGTGAGTACAGTACATACTAAGGGACTGTGTTTTACATAATAAGTGAGTACTCTATATGCTAAGGGACTGCGCTATACATAATAAGTGAGTACACAATACGAGGTATACTAAGGGTTTGTGCTATACATAATAAGTGAGTTCACTATATACTAAGGGACTGTGTTATACATAATAAGTGAGTACACTATATACTAAGGGACTGTGCTATACACAATAAGTGAGTACACTGTATACTAAAGGATTGTGCTATACATAATAAGGCTACATTTCTGTATAGTGTGCACTGTCAGTGTGCTGCGAGCTTTTACAGATGCATTGAACATGTCCTATTCTGATCCTCAAAATCGGATGAGAACAGAACATTCTCTGACCCTCGCAGATCTCATTCTCAGATCCATGACTTTCATGTATGTGTGAATGGACCTATAAAACTGTATGAGTCCGCGTGCTGTCTGATAAAAAAAACCTGAAAGCACACGGACATTTCACACAAATGTGAGAATGTAGAATAAGGGATTTTACAGATAACATTATCATTCCTTGTCACAGAACAGATATAGAATAATATCTACATCCAGGAACTTACCATTGACTTCTCGACTGATTAGAGCCGCTTTCTCCTGTTTCTTCTCTATCTGGTCAGACCTTCATGTCAGCATCTCTCAGTCACGACTAGTCTTGTCACGATGATTGTTACAGCCCTGAAAATAACAAGGTCATACATTGTATACATTCATGTGTTTCCCCCCTGAATACAGATATGTACCCTACCATTAATATACTATTAGCCACGCACCATTAAAAATATATAGTGATAAACAGCACTGTGCCTCCATTAACTATAATCTCTGACTCCCAATAATATAAATTATTCAGTCTGTGACTTTCCCCAATTAACTGCAAGTCTTTGTGCACAAGGAAAATATGCAATGTTTTACAGTACAGGAAAAGTGAATGAGATCCCTGAAACCTCATGCACACGTTGCTTACTTTTTCCTTGCAGATTTGCAGCAGATAAAACGCTGCATAATCTCAATTCTTGCAGCATAATTCACCCATAGTAATTGGGAAAAATACGTAACAACAGCATGGTAAAAACGTGGAAAAAATAAATGTATTTTACGCAACTTTCTTCCTGCCAACACATTAGGATATGCAGCAGAATTTTCTCCTGCAAATCCTGAACGTGTGCACATAGCCTAAGTCCCTGTCCTGTGTAACCCCATTATTATAAGTACTTGATAGTATCATAATGAATTTGGAAGTGAGATTAAATGCTATTGGGTACTGAGCATCCTTTGCCACCTCCCAATTCATTACAAGTCCCTGACAGAGTCTTCTCCCACCTTTCAGTTCATTATAAAGGGTCCTATGCACCTTATCGCCTCCCCTGCCACTCCCACTCAAACTCAATACATTTTAAGTCACTGATAGCATCACAATGAATTGTGAGATGGAGGAGGACACTATC
>VIAB01000194.1:298189-320586 GCA_009801035.1 Oophaga pumilio
AACTAGTAAATTAGTGCAGATGTTGGTCGAAAGTTGCTTGTGGAGCGTAACAAGGGGGTAGGCCTATAAACAGAAATGAGGGAGGAGATGTAGGGGCGTGCCACACTGTGGAGAGCTTTGTGGGTGAGAACAAGCAGTTTAAATTGGATCCTATAATGAATGGGCAGCCAGTGTAAGGACTGGCACAGAGCCGAGGCATCCGAGTACCGATTAGCCAGATATATGACCCTGGCTGATGCATTAAGGATGGACTGGAGAGAGGAAAAGTCTAGTGAAGGGGAGGCCAATTAATAGAGACTTACAGTAGTCAAGGCGGGAGTGGATCAGGGCAACAGTGAGGGTTTTTGGTGTTTCCATAGTGAGAAAGGGGCGGATTCTAGAGATGTTCTTTAGGTGCAGGTGACAAGAGAGGGCAAGAGATTGTATATAGGAGGTGAATGAAAGATTGGTGTCAAACATAACACCTAGACAGCTGCCTAGGCGATATTGTGGTGCCACACAAGGAGACGGAGATGTCAGATTTAGGGAGGTCAGTAGACTGTGGCAGCAGAAGAAGTTCAGTTTTGGAAACGTTGAGTTTCATATAGAGAGCAGACATGATGTTTGAAACTGTGATCAGACAGTCACTGGTGTTCTGTAATACAGCGGGCATAAGGTCTGTGTCATCAGCATAAAGATGGTACTAAAAGCCAAATCTGCTGATGGTCTGTCCAATTGGGGCGTGTAGAGAGAGAGAAGATAAGAGGGCCAAGGACTGAACTCTGAGGGACCCCAATAGTGAGAGAAAGAGGAGAAAAAGTGGAGCAAGCGAATGATACACTGAAAGAGCGGTCATCAAGACAGGAAGAGAACCAGGGGAGAGAAATGTGCTTTATGCCTACTGATTGGAGAACAGAGAGAAGGATATGGTGATCAACCATGCCGAAAGCTGCAGAGAAGTTGAGAAGAAAGAGCAGAGAGTGGTTACCATTACGTTTTGCTGTGAAAAGGTCATGGGTCCCTTTAGAATGTAGGGGGCTGAAGCCAGACTGTGATTGATCTAGGAGAGAGTGAGTGGAGAGGTAACGGGTAAGGCGGGAGTAGACCAGGCACTCCAAGAGTTTAGAGATGTAAGGGATTTTGGAGATTGGTCTGTAGTTATTTGTGCCAGATGGGTCGAGAAAGGGTTTTTTAATAATTGAGTAATGATAGAGTGTTTGAAGGAGGATGGGAAAATACCAGAGGAGAGGAAGAGATTGAAGATTTTAATTAGGTGAGTAGTGACGACTGGAGAGAAAGACTAAAGGAGATGTGAGGGAATGGGGTTAGTAGTGCACATGGTAGGACGAGAGGAAGAGAGGAGCCTGAAGCCTTCTTCTTCTGTGATGGGATCATATGTGGAGCGTGAGCCAGTGAAGATGTAGAGAGGGATGGGAGTCACAGCACTTGATGTCTTGGAGTTGATCTCCTGATGGATATTCTCTATTTTCTCTATAAAGTGGGAGGCCAGATTATCAGCAGAAATGTCTGTGATAAGGGCCTGTGCTTTCGGACTGAGGAGGGAGTGAAAGGTGTTGAAAAGATTTTTGGGTTGCTAGATAGTGAGCAGATCAAGGTGGTGAAGTAGGTCTGTTTGGCGAGGTGAAGGGCAGAGTTATAGGTCCTTAATATAAATTTGTAGTGGATGAAGTTTTCTGGTGTGCAAGTTTTCCTCCATAAGCGTTCAGCACGCCTATCGCTGGAGAAGTTGAGTTGGTGATGTGAGCCAGGGCTGTTTTACTCTGTGTTTGGAGGTTATGAGGGTGAGGGGTGCTACTTAGTCCAGGGTGCCTCTGAGAGTGTCATTGTAGTGATGTACAGCCAGATTAAGACAAGAAAGAGAGGAGATTGGGGACAGTGATGAGTGTAAGGAATCTCTAAGCTTATAAGGGTTAACAGCTTGTAGATTTCTGAATGAGTGGTAGATAGGAGCGTGCTGGGGTGGGCAAGGATTTGTGAGCATGAAAGAGAGAATGTTGAGGTCAGAAAGGGAAAGAGGTGAGTTACCGCATTTTTCGGACCCATAAAATGCACTTTTTTCCCAAAAAATTGTGGGGGAAAATGGAGGTGTGTCTTATGGTGGGAATGTACTTACAGTTTGCGTGGTGGCAGCAGGAGTCAGGCAATTCTTCCGGTGATCTCGCTCCCATTCCAGCGCGGTGCGGCAGTTTAGCGGTGCTCGGAGCTGCACGGGGCTCCGAAGACATGGTGCGGCAGTTTCGGCGGTCCTCGGTGCTGCGGGGCAGCTCCAGTGACATTATGTGAAAGCCCAAAGCTCCCTGCAGTTCTATTGCCTCGATGCTGTGGCGGCACATGTGCAAATTGAGATCTCGCCTCCGAGATCTCGTTGCCGAGATCTCAATCTGCGCCTGGGGAATCAATCTGGCCTCTGGGAAAATGGCCACCGGAGGCAGCGCATGCTCAGATTAAGATCTCTGCTCCGAGATCTCATCTCCCGAGATCTCAATCTGTGCATGTGCCGCCACCGGTGGCCATTTTCCTGGAAGCCACAGCATCAAGGCAAGGCAATAGAACTGCGGGGGCTTTGAGCTTTCACATAATGTTGCCAGAGCACCCCGCAGCACTTTGCACCCCCGAAATTGCCGCACCTTGTTGCCGGAGCTCCCTGCAGCACTGTGCACTGCCGAAACTGCCGCGCCATGTCGCCGGAGCCCCCCACCGCCGAAACTGCCACACCAGGCTTGGATGGGAGCGAGATCATCGCCCTGCAGCGTTGGACTACCAGAAGAATCGCCCGACTCCTGCTGCCACCAGCGCTGCTGATCCCCCCCACCCGAGTTAGATGAATTCAGGACTGTAAGATGGACCCCCATTTGACACATTATTTTTTTTCCTCATTTTCTTTCTGAAAATTTGGTGTGCGTCCTATGCTCTGGTCAAGGTTCACACTGCTATGCAAGTTATCACCTATCTATTAGAAAGGTAGTCATTTTTCATGATGGGAATAACTCTTTAATGCAGTAGTTCTCCCCAAAATGACAAGGGTAACCCAAACTTTACATCTTCATAGGATCATTGGACTTTATAGAATGACAACTGCTTTAATTCCATATTTTTATCTAAGTTTAAATCTTAAATATTTTTGAAAAATATTCTTAAAATTAAAATCGAACTGTATTTTCAACAAATCTGCATAAATCTCTAGTACAGTTGAATCTTAGAAACCTTGCAATATAAATTATCAGAGAAATCTATTTAATTGCCCACTTATCAGACACAACTTCCTCTCCACTGCCTCCTGAGCTTATCATCCACTCTGAAAAACAAGCTCAAATGAATCCTGCTCAGACAAGAGGATTGCATTCTTACAATCCATTATACTCTATGAAGATGGGAGGTGGGAGGGGAGAGGAGCAAGGTGAGGAAAAAGGCAGAGGCAGGCACAGAAATATTGATCTGAGCTTACTAACAATTCTTTTATCTCACTTCAGAGCTGATTCACATCCATGCAGCTCAAGACTACTGTAAAATCTGATCTATGTTGATGCTGCTTTTCCCTGTGTGCTAAGAAAGAAAGATGAGCCAGAATGCCCTCTATGTGCTGTGCTTGAAAGATCACTGAAGTTAGTCTCCTCTCTAGAGGCAAATCTAGATTTTCCATCTTAAGCGGTTTGAGAAGTCATCATGTGACCACTCATCTGATTTGCACACATACAGTCATGTGCCGGCTTGCTGTTGTTCCTAATTCTCTCAATGTTTGTTGAAAAACTACATCCCATGCTTTATTGAGAGAAGCAAAAAGATAAGTTAAGAGGCACATTTTCTGTATGTATGAAAATCACATGAGTGGCCATGTGATGGCTCCTGGAAACAGCAAGCAGAGCCGAATCCTGACAGTGAGTGTATTACACACTGTTATGATTTGGCATCCTACAATGCTTAATTTTATAAGTAATCTTCCTAATCCTAACATGAATGCAGTTGTATTTATCCTTCACTTGTCAAAAGGTACAATACTTTATTAACATAGCCATGTATCACGTTATCTAACAAGTTATGCAATGCTACATGGGTATAGGATCAGAACCTATAACAGTACAAGAATACAGCACTAGAACTACAACTAATAAAGAAATGCAGCATCACAACTATCATCAGTAGATGAGTACATCACCAGACCGCAAAGTACAATTGACAACAGGCAGCTGGCCTTTTACCTATTCTCCGAGCCTGCTGTTTAATAACTAGCTCAGAGAATGAACAAATCTCACTCCCCCAATTGCTGCCCCTTCAAAAAACAGGAAGCAAATGGGTTAACCTGCTCTGCCGTCAAAAGATGATAAAGAGACAGGAATCCAATTCTGTGGCTTATTGGTCTTTCATTTAGAACTTTCAAAATTCTTAATCAAAACAAAATCACGGTAATCCTGATGAAGAAGTTTGAAACTTCGAAACGCGTTGACCAATAAACTGCCGTATTGGATTCCCGTCTCCTTATCATCCTTTGACGGCAGAGCAGGTTAACTCATTTGCTTTCAGCTTTCTTGATTCCTTCCTCATGGGTCTGCAGCAGCCTATGTCTTGTTCAGTGGCTGTGTTCACACAACCTGATCACGTGAGCGTGATAGTGCATACTCTTTTCTGAACATCCACTCAGATAAGATCCTATTGAACTTTTTGTCCTTTTAAGGTTTTTTCCACTTCAACTGCTGCCCCTTGAGAGACACATCAGACCGTCACATAAGGCATTTTGCTAATCTGCTGGTAAATGCCTTGCATGCCCCCTTCCAAGTTACGAGCCCTGCTCCTCCTGTTAGCTCAGTGTAGATTTTCCAAATAAGAATTGGTTCCTGCAGAGGGGACAAGTCATAAAATGGCCAGAAATAGTGTTATTCCCCATGTACACACAAAGGCAGCTCACATATTTAGTACGACTGAAAAAAGCTTATTCTAAAAAGTCACTTGAAAGTAAACTTGCCCTTCAAATATCAGCAATAACGCTGCTTCACTGACTTCTGAATATGAATAATTTTTTAGAGTACGCCTTAATAGCTTTTTCAATGTATGCCTTTATTGTTTACACCAAGAAAGCAAGGCATTCTTTTCTTATAACGAAAATCAATGCTTCATCATTTGCAAATATATGGCATCCATTTACATATATTGAATCCTTTTTCTTCCAAATGCTATAGCTAAGAAAAAAAAAGAATACAAAAAATGAAACTTTACTTTTTTTGGTCCAATGTATGAAAATATGTGTTATAGTTTTGTATATTTTTTCCAACAAATTTACAGCAATAAAGATGATGATGTGTGCTAACATTTCAGGGCTGAATATGACGAATCAGCATGTGATTTATATTGGGAAATGTAGTCAATCTCCATAGACATATTTCTATTAGGGCTCGCCTTGTGAGGTGGATCCTCTAAGCCTCAGGTCTGGGAGGGCACATGGATCCCAGGCATTGATCCAGCAGCATGCAGGAGGTATATATGGAGCAATGACTTGGAGCCTGGAGGCCACAGGTAGGACACAGGAAAGTACATAAGGAGCAATGACTTGGAGTACTGGAGGTCACAGGCAGGGCACAGGAAAGTACATAACGAGCAATGACTTGGAGCACTGGAGGCCACATGCAGGACACAGGAAAGTACATAAGTAGCAATGACTTGGAGCACTGGAGGCCACAGGCAGGACACAGGAAAGTACATAAGGAGCAATGACTTGGAGCACTGGAGGCCACAGGCAGGACACAGGAAATTACATAAGGAGCAATGACTTGGAGCACTGGAGGTCACAGGCAGGACACAGGAAATTACATAAGGAGCAATGACATGGAGCACTGGAGGTCACAGGCAGGACACAGGAAATTACATAAGGAGCAATGACATGGAGCACTGGAGGCCACAGGCAGGACACAGGAAATTACACAAGGATCAATGACTTGGAGCACTGCAGGCCACAGGCAATCAGATCACAGAAAAGTCAAAGACAATGCAGGCAGAGGCAGGCCAGGAGCAGGTAGTGGTGCACAGCAAAACAAACAGAACCAAGATTCTCAGTTGGCCTTATGTAGGCCTAGGCAGATGACATGGAATCATGCTGTGCCACTTGCAAAACCTAGTGTGGAGCACAGCAGAAGGCAGCAGCTATAGTGGAAGTTGATGAAGCCCTGCCAAATCAGATGCGTACATTTTCCCATTGCATACACTTTGTTTCCCATATCCATATAGAAATACGGCTATAGAAATCACATTAGTACTCATTAATATAGCTTGGTATAGGATTGTAATACTTGAAGTCCAAACTCCTGGGCCCTTATGCAACATCTATAAATGGGGCCCCAATTTATTATGCGCTCTTTAAAAAACTATCATCTTTTTTACGAGTCCTCTAGTCACCAGGTCTCTTGTGCAGTTATTAACAAAGTCTCTTTAATACTTACACATCCAGTCAAATACCAGGTCCATACAAGAGGTCAACAGTATATTCGCATACATCAAACAATACACAGAATATACTATTGCTCAAATACGGTCACAGGAGTGCACAAATATTGCATCCAGTGACACACAGGTGACATGTTCTCTGATTGTAGATCCAATCTGTCTTTTACTTTTCTATCCTGCGGAGACCACCATTGCAACCTTCCTGATGATTATATCAACACCAAAATGTGTTTTTAATATGGCGGGCACTTCAACTGAATTAAACAAAAAAAACTCCCTATGCATATAATATCAAATGGGAATATGAAGAGATCCCAAACAAGAAATATATTAAATTGTATACTTTATTAATTAACAGTGAAAAAATAAAAAGGCAAAAATACCATCAAGTGACACCAAACAGAAAATGGGATACATATTATGTCATAATGATCTCAAATAATCCACAAACTGGAATAACAGATACCATAAAACATCGATCTATGTAACACAGTGTTGTAATGAATGGGACTATTTTAAAATTCTATCTTCATCTGGTAGATTTATTAACTCCCATAATCACTCAAATAAAACTGTGTGTGTGATCTACAGTATATCCCCCAAAACAGAGCCATTTCATATGGACATGTAGTAAAATCCTTCACAATCATAATATCATGCAAAGATAAATGCACAGGCAAGATATATTGGTATATTGTGTCCATCAAAACAATCAATTATTAAGTAAGGGTAATATTACCACTGAAAGAAAGTAGATCGTGTCTGCTCGGTGTTCCCTCACCCCGACGCACGTTTCGCCGCCAGATTCTTCCGGGGGCATCACACTGGTAATATTACCCCTACTTAATAATTCATTGTTTTGATGGACACAATATACCAATATATCTTGCCTGTGCATTTATTTTTGCATTAGAATTTGCATGATATTTTGATTGTGAAGGATTTTACTGCATGGCCATATGAAATGGCTCTGTTTTTAGGGATATAGATCACACACAGTTTTATTTGAGTGATTAATGGGAATTAATAAATCTACTACATGGAGATAGAATTTTAATATAGTCCCATTCATTACAACACTGTGTTACGTAGATCGATGTTTTATGGTATCTGTTAGTCCAGTTTGTGGATTATTTGTGATTATTTTGATACAATATCCCATTTTTCTGCTTGGTTTCCCTTGATGGTATTTTTTGCTTTTTTATTTTTTAATTGTTACCGTAATTAATAAAGTATACAATATTATATATTTCTTGTTTGGGATCTCTTCATGTTCCTATTTAATATTATATGCATGGGGAGTTTAGTATAACCTTCCTGATGAGACAGAGTTTATTGATCACACACATATTTTGGCCCCTTTTGTATTCTGTTCATACTCACCTTATTTAGCAACACAAATAAATTGAGATGTCAGACCAGACCACTAAATTCAGACCCCATACTACACTATGCTATGTACATTTAGGTTTAACAATTAGGTTTGGAGTATTTGCCTTGTGATCACAATGTGGATTTTCTATTAGATATCCAAAGTTTCCTAATAATTTATTGTTCATTCTTATGACCGCCATATCTTCAATAATTACGAGTGTTTTCTAAAAACAATTTACAAAAAGCACTCATACTCAGATCATTGATTATTGAATGTAGCTCTTCTTTGGGTTTACGTGTAGATTTATAATATTGATGCATTAGCCTGCATTTGACATTTGGCCCAGTGTGCTGTCTATGAGAAGTTTCATTTAGACATCATTATTACTCTACTTTCTTGCTCTAATGCCGGAAATAGTGCATTACGAGGCATTCATTCTGCACACCTAATGAATTGTGAATGTTTACTGCTGGGCTTGACACGTAGAGCTCAGTGTAATATAGCATGTCAGCAGATTCCATAACGGTTCCCTCCATTCGACATCCTACATTATATGGTTCGTGAGAATAGGATGGTGGGAAATACACATTTACACAGCAGGCTTTGGAAAATTTATATAAAAGCCCTTTGCTGTGCGGTAGACACAAAATTTGTCTTTCTCAAATTTGCAAATTCTAAGTATATATATGTTATTACATAAAAATAGAACCTATGGAATGGATATATAAGCTAGGACTGATTTCATAATAGCCAAATAGGACCTCCACCATCTAAGTGTCTCTAACCCCCCTCAGACTTGCTTTCCACAATACAAAGCTATATATTGAATATTGGAGAATTATATGTATTACTATAACTCTATTTACATCAAGTTAATTACCTACATAGTAAGTATATTTCCCACCATATCCCTCCGATGGGAAGCTGTGACATATCCCACCATATAGGTCATGGCAAAGCATGAGTTGCCAGTGCCTGAGGCAAAGGAAATATTATGCACCCCCTAACCTGTGGACCATTAGCAATTCCTTCCACCAATACAGTATTGGAACCCTTATTCCCAAAGCAAATGTATTATGTATTGTATGTAAGAAAATACTGATGAGATTATAATTTACCCTTTGATCCACTAGCTAAATTAAATATAAAAGTAATTGATTTTTTTAATATTTTTTCTGTTTTATATTGTATTACTATTTTGATGTCACTATTTTATTACCATTACACTATGTCTAACCCTATGACTAATCCCTAACCTTAGCCTTTACCTTATTTCAAGCCATAAGCCTAACCTTACACTTAACCCTATATCAAGCCATATGCCTAACCCTAGCCCTAACCCTATACTTAGCCCTAAGCCTAACATTATGCCTAACCATAGTTAGGGTTCATTAGACATCCATGAAACTTGATCCAAGCACAGATCTTAATCCACAGGCTGGGTGTAGGTCTCCTGATCCTAAGTCAGAAGCCTCATATACATATATGAGGTTGCTAAGTTCCGGTCAGCAGACCCGTGGCCAGTCGGTGGATTGAGGTCCGTGCTCAGACCGGGTTCAACAAATGTGAGAATGAGGCCTTATGATTAGCGAAATTGTAAAATTGAAATAGCATCTCTTATTAAATGAATGATGTAAATATTTCATCATGTGTTCAGCTTGTCTTATTATTCGTTGCCAATGCAGAGTGCATCAATAAAAATGAGTTTATCATCTGCCGCTGTCCTCTGCATGGGCAGTGACCCTGATGGCAAGGCTCACCTCCTTATACTGACAGATTGTTAATCACAGTTGCTGGCTAAGCAGAGCACAGCAGCTGATGATAAACTCATCTTGAATACTACACCACCATAGACTTTGGTGCTCGATACAACTGTGCCGTTGGCCACCACAAACAGGCAGCTCAGGCAGCAATCAGGACAGTAACACTGCGGGTAACATCGCCTAGTTACCCGCAGTGTATGTTGGATACTAGCCCACTGGTGCAGGGAGCTGGTAACCAAGGTACACATCGGGTTTCCAGGCGCTGCCCGGTGCCTGGAAACCCGATGTGTACCTTGGTTATCAGCTGATCTCTGGTCTCCTGCCTGCCACATGCAGCAATGCGTGGTGGCCAGCAGGAGACCAACGATCAAAAAAATGTCCAGGACATTCAGCGACGATCAGCGATACCCAGCAGGGGGGCTGATCGTCGCTGAATGTCACACACAGCGATATCGCTGGGGAGATCGCTGTTGCGTCACAAAACTAGTGACTCAGCAGCAATCTCGCTAGCGAGATCGTTGTGTGTGACGGGGGCTTTAGAATAGGCCATTAATGTTAAAGTCTCGGACATTCCATTTAAAGATAATCTGTCATCAGTTCTTTGCTTCCCCACCTGACAGCAGAAGATTTTTTTTGCAAACAAGAAAAAATAATGGCTGTGAAGGTCCAGCTTTGAACTGTGCCACCGTACATTTGAATACATTGTCCAGTTTTAGTCACAATTAGCAGCAATCAGAGGGAATCTGTCAGCAAGTGTTTACTACTCCATCAGCATAATTTTGAGACAGAGATCCGTATTCCAGTGATATATCACTTACTGGGCTGTTTGGTGCAGTTATGATAAAATCTGTTGCAGATCTACCAGTTCTCTGAATGCTGTGATCTGGAAAACTGCACCTACATCACTGATTAGCAGTTTTCTGTGCACACTGTGCATAGGCAGAAAGCTGCCAATCACTGTTGGGAACGGGGTTATTCAAAGCTCATGAATATGAAGGACTACATGGCATCAGGCTTGCTAGTCCTCTAATGATAAGCTCCTGGTGATAAAACAATTATTTTATCAAAATTACAGCAAGCAGCCCAGTAAGTAACACATCGCTGGAACCCCACCCACAGCACTTACTGGCAGACTCCTGTAAACATTGTACATACACAGAAAGCTGCTAATAGTTGTCGGTTCATGGTTAGACAGAGCAGGAGGACTACATGGCATGAGACACCTAGACCTCTAGTGATAATCTCCTGCTGATAAAACACTGATTTAATTGAAACAAGAACACAGCCCAGTTAGTGACACATTGCTGGAGTTAGTGTATCACCATGCTTCTCTCAGAATAAGTGACAAAAACTTGTCAGATTCCCTTAAATACTGCAGGTGACAGAGAACAAAGCTGGACCTTCACAGTGAGGCCAAGTTCAAGTGCTATTTCTTTTTTCTTCCACAGGAAAAAAAACTGATTTTCATCAGTGTGCTGGATCCAATTTTCATCCATTTTTGGTTCATGTGTAGGGATGAGCGAACCCGAACAGTAAAGTTCGGCGTTCCTACCAAACACCTACTGTTCGGGCATGGACACCGAACACGGACTTCACCAGGAAGTCCGTGTTACTGTTCGGATTCGGCTGCCCGAACACAGGGTGTTTGTCACGCTGTCATGTGGCCCCTTACCAGCCTGACAATACCAGTCTCCAGCTGTCTGCTTTAGCATGGCTGGTTGTCAAAAATGGGGGGGACCCCAAGCCTTTTTTAAAATTATTTATTTAAATAATTAAAAAAAACAGCATGGGGATCCCTCTATTCTTGATAACTAACCTTACTGAAACTGACAGCTGAGGGTTGCAGCCCCAGCTGTGAGTTTTGCCTGGCTGGTTAGCAAAAATATAGGGGAACCCACGCAGGTTTTTTTCTAAATTATTTATTTACAGTGCAGGAGTGGCTGATGAATACTCCCACTATACTCCATAATTAGCAGCAGCAGGTGTCGGATGATGGAATCAGTAGTCCCATCAGCTGACACCAGTGACCGAAGGTAAAGTTTATACCTCCGATCATAGCTGTGCACTCACGCTGTCTCCTGACAGCGTGGGAACTGTGGCTCTCTGACCGGCGGGGATGATTTCACAGTCGATCAAAAGCATTGTTTGCTGTGCTGTCATGCACATGACAGCGTGACAAACACTGGATGTTTGGGCCCCCCATTCAAGTGAATGGGGTCTGGGTTCGGGTTCAGGTCCGGGTACTGTTCTGGTAACCGTACTTTTTGTAACTGTTCGGCCTAACCCGCCAGACCCGAACATCCAGGTGTCCAACCATTTCTATTCATGTGTCTGTTTTTACAATGCATATGGCATCTATTTTCCTTGTATGAGAAAATAAATAACAGAAGTTTCACAAGCTTCTACTAGTAAATTAAAAGCAGAGAACAAATGGATGTAACATGGATGGGATCTGTGTGCTGCTGCTTATGTGGATCCATTCACGTAAATCAGTATACATCTCCATCGGTCAGCTAAAGAAAGTGATATGTAAATAGCCCCATATAATATAATGTGTCAGTGAGATATCAGTGAAAAACACTGACAGTACACATAGCAGAAAAAATGGAAATGAAAATGAGGCCTTATCCAAAAGCCATCATAAAAAAAAGACTACAGACCCGCTATTTTTTTTCTATTGATTTCCTGATTTTTTTCACTATTGATTTCAACAAGGAACTTACGCAAAAATGGGTCCCAAAAACACCATTAATTATACACCGTATTTTGCAGACTGTAAGACGCACCGGACTATAAGACACACCCCAAATTTTGAGGAGGGAAATAGGAAAACATTTTTTTAGTGTGTCAAATGGAAGTCCTTCTTATAGTCCAAATATATAGTCCCCTGGTAAGCTACATTCGGACTATAAGACGCACTGCCATTTTCCTCCCAATTTTGGGTGAAAAAAGTGCATCTTATAGTCCGCAAAATACAGTATATATATAATTTTTTATAAAAGGCAAACACATCACAATTTTTTCAAAATTTCCAGTCCTTACATTTATTTTCCATGAATAACTTGCAAAACAATCATTATCGATATATTTTCAAAGAGAAACAAAAATAATGCTAAAAACAGTGTACATAGTGCAACATTTTGCAAAAAAAAAGTGTTATTTTAAATGCTCTCCCCTTAGCTGTGGTTTCTAATGATCATCAATAATTTATCCTCACGAAAAGTAAACAACACCATTTCCATGTAGCTCTTAGAGGGGATTTTTTTCCCTCTGATCGAATTGCAAAAGATCTAGATGAATCCTCCAGCCGGGGCCTGCGCACTGCGAAGGCTAATCCAATGCAAAGCCGTGTCCGGTTACAAGCCATTTATTTCTTTTCTCTGTAATTCTAGAACCCCAGCTAAATATTTTGTCTTAAAAATCCAACATGTTTAAGCTCTGAATAAAAGGACGGGATGACATTCAGATCCAAGAAATTGTCAGATATTGCCAGAACAATTCTGCTGTGTGATGAATCATTAATGATCTCTGAAAGTCATAATGGTCTGTCATTAATGCCCATTAATGATCTCTGTTTACCACTAGTAGGGGCTTGATGGTTCTGGCCAATACCTTAGAGAATACTTTAAATATGCCTTAAACTTTCCCTGTCTATTTGCCTGCTGCAAATGTAGACTGCAGCTGGAATTGTTCACTTCGGCTCAAAAGAAAAGATGGCTTTGGGTTTAAGAAAGTCTAATTCAGGTAAGACATTCTTCTTTTTTTTCAAGAAGATTCTCCTTCCATTAATTGGGGAGGAAACATTTGTTTCATTAGAGTTATAGATTATTTTATGCTAGCCTATTACAGAAAATATAGATGATGTATATCTGGGCTGCTGATCTTCTATATCTATATCTTCTATTATTACCATAGTCCTTAAACATAGGCATTTTGTATTGTTCCAAGAGGACTCATATTTTCCATTTTGCCACCATTTGTAAGACGGGTGAAGCCCATGATAAGACAATGATTGATTTGGTCAAATTTTACGTATATCTATATGATATAGGCAGATTCTAGATTCTAAGATTATATAAAATCAGATTACTGCCCGTGGAAATAAATGACCTTTACTTAAGCATGAAGTCATAGGACAGGTTAACGGAATAGTGTAATATGCCATTTGTAAAGTGTGTCGTTTGCGTTGCCATTAATAGAACGCCACCTTTTATCTACATGGCTTTGGCTTAATTAGATAGACTTTACTGTAAGAACCAACGCCCACAAATCGGAATATTAGCCAAGACATCTTGTTTCTCGTCTTCTATTATTCTCAGACGTACAGAATTCACTTAGACATATACCTGGAGCTTCCGACCATTCTTAGGGTTCAGCTAGAAACTGGTTAAATGAAATTTGTAGGATAGGTTCCATGCAGGGTTGCCAATGCCAACTTGACTTTTAATTTTTTTTTTCTTGACAGCTTATCAAAAAAAATATGGACTGACAATATTTTTACAGATACATTAGAAAACCAAAATAAATCATTATGATTATCAGTCATGCGTGTCTACTGACCGTAAATCCTGATGTAAAGACATCAACTGCGTTCACTGTAAACTGCAAAATGATGATAATTACAGTTAGAATAATCTGTAGAGGTTTCTCCAGCCTCAAAAAATTCATGGACGCCTTACATTGTTTTTTGATTTTACATAGAGGGCAAAAAAATGTCTTATTTTTATGGATTGTCCTGGAATTTTTAAACGGTTGGCAACCCAGGTTCCCTTTAATGAGGTCTCGTTTTAGCACTGTTCAATGGTGTGTCTAGCACAATAGACAATGTATATAGCACATCTATGATACAGGAAAATGGGGTGGTGTACAAGTTCGGATGATGCAGAAATTCTCTATTTATGCCACTGTTCTTATGTTAGCTTCCAATGGATGTTAAGTGTAAAACTCAAAGCTATGAATCACTCAGTTAATTCAGCAGAATTATCTGTTCCTGAAGTATTGTCTATGTTGCATCCTGTTTTGTTAAAGCACTGATGAAGATTGAATAGCAGTAATGCTTAGAGTTGGCAGTCAGTGATAGGTCCGCACCATAGCTAGCTACCTATGTCATCCTTCCTATGGCTCCCTGGCTTTGAAAATTGTAATTTGACTGAGGATCATGGAATATTTTGTATAAATGTTATACAGCTTATATTATTATTATTATTATTATTATTATTTTTATGTATTTATTTGTGTTTTGTAAGGTGAGTTCCTTAAAAAACAAGAGTCATTCTTTATGAAGCTAATTACTGGAGGATGATATTCTTCATAGAGTTAATCCCATAATTCATGCATTATACAGCACGGTATATAGATGATCGATTCTTTCTCTATTTAGTCATATAATGCTATAATAGACCCTACAAATAAGTCCATTGTTACATAATGCCCTTTCTGGCACAATATTCCCACAGATGCCATCAAAATTATCGATTGTCCCATTTTTAGGTGGAGAGAGCTTCCAACATTTCCTCTTAAAATATGTATCCCATCAATTTAAAGGGACGCTTGTCCTCAAAGTTTCCTTGTTCACAATGGGATATTATTGGCAGCAAATATTGGGTCTTGAATAAATAGAAAAAGTCTATACAACGACCGTGTCCTTTAGAGATGTGAAAAGTAAATTTACCTTTTCATGTAAATGTAGATTAGCAAGAGCAAAGACTGTTTACCGTAGTTTTCTATGCTGTTTTCTGTACATTTTAATATTGTAATCAGTGTGATAATGCAATAATAATGAAAAGTCACCTAAAATGACCATCGGGGATGTCAGTGTTATTGCATTCAACTTAGATGTTTAGTGAATTTAGGGAGAATTTTTGACATATGATTAATTATTAACTGATTGATCATTATATCAGCTTCTTACTTTCTCTTTCACATATTTTATTATGTTTTAACAAGATAACAAAATTTGAAATACAGAATATAACCGCAATTTACGTAAATTACACTATAGCCATCACAAACAAGACAATAACACCTAACATCAAAATAATAGAATAATAATTAGTAAAAAACAAACAAAAATGAAGGGTTACGTAAATGGGAAAGAAGAAAGGAATAAAGGAGAGGGGGGTATCACAGGGAAAATAAGTTGGAACAATCAAACTTCGATAGGATTATGGCGTATTATGTTGTGTCATTAGCCAAAAGACAAACTTTCTCTTGACAATTGTGGATGTGTATGTGCTATCCACAGGAATCAGACCTTAAAAAATTACATTGAGGGTCACTCAGGACACATGTAAGTTGCTTATTGGTCATTCATTTTTCTACAGAGGCTAAAAATTCTTCAAATTTTAAGACATGAGCAGTCTTATGGTCGTTGGTGATACATTCACTGGTCCATGGATCCACACTGGTAACATATCAATGATTGTTGTTCTTTTGCTGAGAAAATTCTTGGATTGGGTTTTTGCTATGATGATAATCTGTCTTATGACAACTATTCATTTTTCAATTGAACCCAGCCTAGAGGTTAGTTGATCGCAGGTCAAAATGCAGAAATTCTGGAGAGGTTAGCGACAGCACTCGATCACCAGCTTAAATGGGAAGCAGTATTTCTTTTAATCCAAAATGTGATATTTCAGATTGCTTTTGGCATTTCTAAACACTACAAAACTTACTGTATAGCACACTAAATAAAATGTCATGTGTTGCATTAAAGTAAACCCTATTTTACAGCTGAGCTTGTGACTGAGTGCTATGTCAAACCTCTCCCATGATCATGAATAGCCCAACAGGTGACTTGCATCAGGTAGACATAGAGGTGCTGTCTTTACACCATTTTTTATATCTGCAGAATCTCCTTGGGATCAGCTGTTCTTACTGGGAGTTCTGAGTGGCCAAAGACACATTTCCCTGCAGTCGATAGATAACTATAAATGCAATATATTGAGAAGCATCCATTAGATCAATAACTTATCTTTTCATGTGTGTAATGTTCATCAAAAAGACCAAGCATGTTATATTAACATCAGCTGAACCCATCGATACGGTGGCTCAGTGGTTAGCACTGCAGCCTTACAGCGCTGGAGTCCTGAGTTCAAATCCCACCAAGGACAACATCTGCAAGGAGTTTGTATGTTCTCCCCGTGTTTGCGTGGGTTTCCTCCGGATACTCCGGTTTCCTCCCATATTCCAAAGACATACTGATAGGGAATTTAGATTGTGATCCCCATCAGGGACAGCGATGATAATGTGTGCAAACTGTAAAGCGCTGCGGAATATGTTAGCACTAAATAAAGATTATTATTATCGGCAGAATCCGCCAACAGTCTAACATGCATGGAACCTTCTCGACTCTCCACTGGCAGATAATGCTGAGAATAAAAATTCAGAAGTCAATCTACTTGTTCTCTCTTTAGACAAGCTACTTCCAAAGGAGTACTGCCATAGAGAACATCGGAGTGTTTGACTCAGCCGAGCACCCTTGTGTATGGTGGGTCTGAAGAGATAGCAGTTGATCGGTTGGCCAATAGATATTACTAGGACATAAGGAAAAAGTTATCTTAACAACTCAACGCCTTACATTGTCATTATGCTTTTCCATCTTCTGCCTGGAAACTCTTGATTCTCACATTAGACCCAATGATCTCCGTTCACATTACCGTCATCATTTGCTGTTATTTTGGCCAGAACTCTGCACGAATAGGAGAAATAATTAGTTTATCTAACACCACAATGACCTTTTCACCTACATTGGCAAAAGTTAAGCCGAAAACAGACACAAAGGAACTGAACAAAATAAACAGAAGCGTAACTTGGAAGGACACTGCTGATTGCTCCCGTGTTCGCCTGCAGAGCTGTAATGATTGGTTTCTGTCACTCTGCCATAATACTCTTCTTTCCCATAAAGCATTACCCAGACCTGATTTATTTGTCACTGCAGAAAAAAATATAGTTATATTCTGTTTCTGGAGCATCGACTGACTGGCAACATAATTTTTCTGTTTCCATTATTAGCTGTTTCCACCAGACAGGGCAGTCTCTAAGTTAAGATGGGGAAGAAGCATTTCAAGGTGACTAGATAAACTGCAATTTGTGATCAATATTTTCCAGACACTGTGCTATCATCACCTCCCTTGAGGTGAACCTTCTAGAAATTTCTAAGCCTACGTATTTGGATTGAGGAGTGCGCTGAAAAAAATAAAATTTAAAGGATTATATTTTTGTAAAAGCTTAAAGACCCTTGTAGCGTTGTTTGGCAAGGTTAAGTTTCACGCTTTGCGCTTGTACTTTCCTAAAGCTGTTTACAATGTCTTTAGTATGGACAACCATGGTATATGTCTGTTCTGTTCTCTGTAAGAAAGAGAAATTGCAGACTCTGCCGTGACCCGAGAGGCTTGTAGACATTCTTGAACCTCGCTTATACCCTATTCTGCCGCAGAGGAAACAGGGTTGATGTATGCATTCACTGTCATGGCCCTACGAGTCCGACAAAGACTAGTAAAAGCATTAGGAAGCTGTAAAATGGAATCCTGCAGATCCATGCAACTGGGGGCCCGATGAGGTAGGACATTACTTAAACTCCAGCCTAAATACAACTTCACTAGCAGTAAAGCTATAAATACAGTACAGACCAAAAGTTTGGACACACCTTGTCATTCAAAGATTTTTCTGTATTTTCATGACTATGAAAATTGTAGAATCACACTGAAGGCATCAAAACTATGAATTAACACATGTGGAATTATACATTACACTTTACAAAAAAGTGTGAAACAACTGAAAATATGTCTTATATTCTAGGTTCTTCAAAGTAGCCACCTTTTACTTTGATTACTGCATTGCACACAGAAAAGGTGAACAGATGGACTCTACATGCCTGGTTCCCACCGTGAAGCATAGAGGAGGTGGTGTGATGGTGTGGGGGTGCTTTGCTGGTGACACTGTTGGGGATTTATTCAAAATTGAAGGCATAGTGAACCAGCATGGCTACCACAGCATCTTGCAGCAGCATGCTATTCCATCCGATTTGCGTTTAGTTGGACCATCATTTATTTTTCAACAGGACAATGACACCAAACACACCTCCAGACTGCGTAAGGGCATTTTGACCAAGAGGGAGAGTGATGGGGTGCTACGCCAGATGACCTGGCCTCCACAGTCACCAGACCTGAACCCAATCGAGATGGTTTGGGGTGAGTTGGACCGCTCACCGCTTCAATTTTGAATAAATCCCCAACAGTGTCACCAGCAAAGCACCCCCACACCATCACACCACCTCCTCCATGCTTCACGTTGGGAACCAGGCATGTAGCGTCCAGTCGTGCAAAGCAGTCATCAAAGCAAAAGGTGGCTACTTTGAAGAACCTAGAATATAAGACATATTTTCAGTTGTTTCACACTTTTTTGTAACGTGTAATGTATAATTCCACATGTGTTAATTCATAGTTTTGATGCCTTTAGTGTGAATGTACAATTTTCATAGTCATGAAAATACAGAAAAATCTTTGAATGAGAAGGTGTGTCCAAACTTTTGGTCTGTACTGTATAACATCCAATGGGCTATCTTTCAGTCTTTGTTGTAAATTATGTAGACCTAGATTATATATTTCCATACACCTTACATTTTCACTAGTTGAAAACCCTTTTAACTGACTCATAAACGTGCTTGAATGCTAGACAGTTTTTCCTTTCCTTTTTATCATCTCCACAGCCATATTTGTCAGCATCATGCTTGTAATAAATACTAGATGAAGGGTCCGTGAATAACTTTAAGTGGAATTCCCACCTTAGACATTAATAGAATTTCTCCAGATTCTTCCATAAATGTCTTATGTATATGAGTTTCATATTTAGTACCTGCATGTATCTCGAGAACAGAACTGTCCCACCTGGTGTACAGGTGAAGAATAAATGGAAACGTGGCCACATATATGCAGCTTTCCTCATTAAAAAAAAAACAAACAAAAAAGAAAAAACAAAATGAGCACATAACCTGTAGTAAGTAAATAGTAATAGTAGATGTAAATAATATAAGGTACTTGGGTAACACTATTTTGATCAAAAAATGCCATCCAACCGCGACAAGGTGTTCCCTGATGGTTATGGTCCTATCCTGTCTCTAATACTAAAACCTTACCTTCTGTTAGCTGACATCAATGTGAATAAGGGCAGAGCAGGACAGGGGCCTGACTGTTCAGTCACCTATCCATGGGAAGCAAAATAGATGAAATGCCTGGCTCAGAAAAGGTGCCACATCCCTGTTTGTTCAAAGTACAAGAAAATACTGCAAAACCAAACAAATGAGCCGGAGCATAACTTGATATACGTGCAATATGTAAAAGCACGTTCACACTGTGGTCATATCATAAACAAGTCTATGGGAATTGTGAAAAAAGTCATACAAAAATCCACCTTTCCATTTGTTCCTCACCCAGCTTGTAGGAAAAGTATATTATAATATTACATACAGTAATATAGTATGTACATGTATAGTAGTACATTATAACATTTGGTAGGCTATGTGGGAACCTCTATACTTTATTAGGGCTATGTGAGGGCCATTATACTGTATGTATGCAAGCAATTTTATAGTGTAAAGGTGTATGTGGGGTCAATCATACAGTCTGGAGGGCTGTGCAAGGGCAGTTATACTGTTTGGAGGGCTAGTGGTGTTCATTATACATGGTGGTAAGGTATGGGGCCATTATACCATATGTAGCCCCATTATACTGCATGTAGATCTGTGTGGGGTCACAGTTGGGGAATCATACTGTGTTGGGATAATACTTTGTGGAGTCACCATATTTTGCAGTTGAGATGGGGAACAGTAGGGTCATCATACTGTGCGTGTGAGAATAGTACTGTGGAGGAATTCACCGTGGGGGTATCATAAACTGTTTAGGGAGCACTTTTGTTGGCATCATACTTTATGGGTGCAATTAAAGGGGAATATAAAACTTCAGTAAGAGGAAAATTACTTTGTAAAGGCTGCAAAATAGTGAGATGTGCTTTTCTGTGACCCCGCCGAATATTATTATTTTTTTGATTGGCCTAAAGATATTGTATTCAGCACAAATTATTTCAGCATGAATGGAAAGTGCTCTCTAATGTCAAAAGGCTTCATAGAGACATGTATGAAACTGTTAGATGTCCTAGGACTGCTTCCATACCATTCCAAGCTCTTTAATGCAGATGTGGAGAGTGAGAGAGAGAAAGAATCTATTATTTTAAATGGGGTTTTGGTTCTGGTGGATGTTCAGACATTGTTTTGGTACCAGAACCCGCCCATCCCTAATGGTGACTGGTTAGATAAAACAGCTTATTTAATATCCCTCTGCAATGTCTATCGTTTTATGCTGTTTAAACTTAAGAAATGATCCAAAATATAATCCTTCTTGGGGGAAGATGTCTGCTGATCATTTGCATCAAAAGAAGCAAAGGCTTTTCACAAACAGTCCAAAAAGTATACTTTTCTGGCAAGTTAGCAGCAACTGATTTGGTATCAGGGAAGTTGAGAAACAATGGCTTCTTTTAGCCATCTATTAAAAAAATCCCTTTTTTTGTGAGCAGTGTCCAATTTTTTATATTTTCTCTGTGCACAGTAGGTAGTAGCAGCAACAGTACAGTATTGAACATGATGGACAAGCAGTGCAGCTGTGAAGTGGCAGTGGCAGCAGTACCGTATGGAACATGGTGAACAGGCTGGAGATGTCTGGATGTGTAGGGGCATTGGTAGCAGTAGTGCAAATTATGGCAGTAGCATCAATACCATACCTATCTGTACATTATGTCTCTGTGTTCTGTGTCTCTCTGACTGAGCTCTGATTCTGTCATTCTCTCTCTTATCCATGATTCCCACATAATGGCAGCTGCAGCATTTCCTTTTTGTTCATTTATAGTGGCTTATGAGCATTCAGCATCCTCTGATAGTAGTGCATGATTGGCTGTATTACAGGGTGTGGTAACTACGAGGAATTATGGGAAGCACACCGGGAAGCACCAAGGTCATAGGATTCTTCTTTTTTGCCTTTCACTATATGTAACATTAAAGTTGTAATTTTAGGTGATTCGACCTAAATTAATAGCAAACTGTTCGTATTCTTAAACTTTGATGAATTAAAAAAAAATGTGTTGTAAATTGGATACACTTAGAATTGTTTTGCTCATCTCTAGTCTTTACAAATGTAACAATTTGTATCATTGTCTTTTTTTACATAGTTTCTCTTATCGAGAAGGACTTGAATCAACATGAACGTAAAATGACTTACCCAAAGGATTTCTAAATGTACAAGATCTGGTATCACACAAAGTGGGACAATTGGATTACGTGTGAATGCATTTACAGTATCGGGTTAAGTGCATCGGGGAAGTTAGGAAGGTTAATATTAAGTACATTTACAGAAGAATAGAGTGTAAAACCCTTCAGATGTAATGCATTAGGCAAAGTCAAGAGCTTCCCACATTTCAGGTAGAAGATGATGTAATTGTGTTAAATGGAAAGCTTTTGAAATTATTCCATGATATACAAAATGTGTTTTTATGTTATAGAACAGAATATGTAATGATTACAATGGAATATATCGTGCATTTCCATTTTGCTGCAGAAAGTACTTTTCTCCCCACATCCTCTAGATGTCCCTCTAGTTCCAAGCGTTCAACTTGTTCTGTATTAAAAGTTAGTTGAGAATGCAGATAGCGGGTGACAAAGATAAAACTGTGACTACATGTCCTGCATTGCTGAAAATGCAATAGTATACACAGATATATCTGTATGCTATTATTTTCAGCAATGGAAATGTCATCACATTATCTTTGTACATACAAAACATATGCAG
>VIAB01000194.1:342519-367466 GCA_009801035.1 Oophaga pumilio
AATTCACTGGTCAACATTATTTTTAACTTTTCTTTCAGCAGAAAGAATAGTTAGATTGTCACTTGTAAAAGAAAGTATTGAAGAAATGACATAAAAAGGGGTATTCCCGTATCATACATTCATGGTACATCCACAGAAATAAAAGTGTGTTAGATGCGGGTCCACATCAATCTCGAAGATGGGTCCATTGTATTGCTGTCAGAATTTCCATGCAAATGAATTATAATTCCGACCATCTCTCCATGGAAAGCAGCACGTGTCAGGAATTGTTCAGTCTGCAGTCACTATATTAGACTGCAGACTTGTAAATCCTCAGATCACGCGCACTGTGCACTGTGAGGATTCTTCAGTGCTGGTGCAAATTTCCGGCCACATCCCGACTAGACTGTATCTGGCCTTACTCAATACCCTTGCATTGAGCGAGGTTGCACCCATCTAGTGGGCATATGACCGCATGTATGCAGATCACATACTTGCAGTCACTCACCCGACACTGCAGAATCTTTACAGCAAGGAGTGCGTGGGATGTGAGGATTCGCAAGTCTGCTCTCACATAGAGTGAGTGACTGAAGGCTGCGGACAATCCCTATAAGATATATTCTGGTCCTATGTGTGGCAACTGCATGACATATACAGTACATTTATGGTATATCCTGTACATACCATAAATGTGCAGTATGGGAATACCCTTTTAATGACGCACACACAAATATTCGCTTTGTAGTAACTGTAGTTAGCCAGTGCCTGAGTATTTAGTATCATTTAGCCATATACAGTACAATGCACAGAACTACAGGGATCTTTAAAGATAATTCAATCTTGTTTAGCGATGGTATTAATAAATGACTTGATTTACATGCAGCGTGCGTACTATTTGGTTCTCCAGGAAAGTTTATAAAACGCGTTAATTAGATTTGTTTTATCGTTCCATTTAGATTCCAGATAAGATTGTGTATAAATAACATGTCTGCTATTATCATCAAGCAGAGCTGTACAAGCGCTAGAAAAAAAAAATATTGGGTTACGTCAAGCTGAGATCACATACTGGGGACTTCTATTACTCACATGATTGTTATTAGTATTTTCTTCTTTTTTTTTTTCCCGAAATTTCAAAACTAGTGCACATACCCTGTGAGTCGTGTTCTGCTTCAGGCATTTTTATCAGAATCTACAGTACACAGCGCAGAAGAAAAGCTCATGGGAGCTGCACCGAGCATACACAGGAAAAAAAAACACTACGAATCTAACATGGGCAGTAGCTGGCAAGCATCACATCAATGAGGAGGGCTTCTTCTACCAGCGGTCAGGAAAAGATAACATTTACTGTTAAAATATAGATGGAATATATTGTAACCAGCTGTAGGTATTATTATAAAAATGGGGCCAAGGCCCAGGGCCACCATCATCCCATAAAAATGATTTATAACACGATGTTCCTATTTAATCAGCATAAACAGACTTGAGAATCTACAGTAGTTATAGGGTAGTTATAGGGCGAATATATGGAAGATTGATTTGAACACAGTATTGGATTATTTTTATGGTAGTTATTGCTTCTCCTGTATAAGTGTTCATTTTATTTTCGCTAAAATATTTTAGACATATTTTTATAACCTGTTTTCCTTTCCCTTCTTCCAAACTGGAAAGAATAATCCTAAAAAATCTTTTGCCGGGAGCATTCAAGTATTTTGAAATCCTCCATAGACCTAGCTATGGAGTTAGATTGTTCGGCTAACAGCTATCTATCCCATCTTCACTCTTTATGAGAAAGCTCAGCTCAGCTGAGCACTCTTTTCTTCTCTGAAAGAGGCTTATCTCAATGCAAAACTAAGGGCCCCGTCTCACATAGCGACACACCAGCGATCCCGACAACGATCAGGATCGCTGGTGTGTCGCTACATGATCGCTGCTGAGCTGCCAAAAAGGCAGCTCAGGCAGGGATCAGGACAGCGATCGGGTTTTCCCGAGCATGCTCGGGTGTCCTCCGAGTATTTTGGCGTGCTCAGAGATTTAGTTTCTGTCGCCGCAGCTGCATGATTTGCGACTGCTAGACTGCCTGAATACATGTGGAGATTCCCTAACAAACAGGCATTCCTCACATGTATTCAGGCTGTCCAGCAGCCACAAATCATGCAGCTGCGTCGACAGAAACTAAATCTCCGAGCACACCAAAATACTCGGAGATCACCTGAGTATGCTCGGGAAAACGTGAGCAACGAGCATACTCGCTCTCATCACTATTGTCTACCAAACAATCGTTCATCCAACAGCTATCTAATGTGTATGGGGCTCTTAAGGTGTAACTGTTCTGTAGCAGCTTGCTTCTCTGACTCTTGATGTTCATAAGTCCCAACCAGAAGATGTTCCGATGGGACTCATTCTTGCAGGCTTTATACTATTCCAAATTTCAATTGCTTTTGCAAATTGACCAACTTCTCTTTACAATTCTGAGCCGTGTCTGTTATACCCTTGAACAATTACATGTTGAAAACATCATTTTTCTTAGTAGGTTGGTCCAACCTCAAAAAACAAGAAGTAGTATCGTATTTATCTGCTTCAGCTGAGTCGATGGGATGGAATATAAAAATTACAGAAAATATAAATCATACAGTGAGGGATGTTTTCTTTTTATCGAGGGCCTCTGTGCGAAGTTGTCTTATTATCTATAACATACAAAGTAAGAGATATTTGCATTTCGTATAGTAAAGCATGCTGCACTCTGGAAATAAAGTACTCAATCATATGTAATCAATACTGTCCAATGGGATAGTGCTGCCATAACAGAGAATTAAAATGGCCACTTTATGACTAAGCAGTGCTCCGCTGAAATGTTATTACTCAGTTAAGGAATTGAAATAATTTACCAATTACCATATCATGAAAATATCGAGTCAGATCTAAAAGGGAAGTGGACCCCATGAGACGAGATATGAAAGGTAATATATGTGATCGGACAATCAATATTTTAAATGGGTCTTTTACTAAATAAAATGAGCTGTATTTCAAAGAAAGTGTAAATTAATTTCTGTAGAAATATTAGTCTGTGATTTCTTGTGCTGCAGCTATCAGACATTTATGGCATATCCTGATTTTATCAATGACTGAGATGAGACAATGCCTTTTAATGGAAATGCCTCAATTCTTCTCTGTGGGTGTGGCCATGCTTTCATTGGCCAAAATCAGAGAAGAAAAAAGCCCCGTTGGTTGAAAAGAAAATTTGCATCATTATTACCAGGGAGGCTCAGAATAGTTAGGAAAACTAACAAATCCAGTACCAAACACTTTTTAACCCCTTCATGACATATGACGCACTTGCAAGCCGAGCCCGCATCTTTCCCTGCACATGACAGCTGATTTAATCAGCCATCATGTGCCTTTAATTGTTAATCTCTGACAGCAGCATTTAACACTCGCCAAGAGGGGATGTGCGTCATTCCACGCTCCCATCGACGAGCTCGTGATGTGATCTTGGGGTGCCGATGGGTTGTCATGATAGCCGAGGGTATGTTGCCTTTTATTACGATCCTCCTCTGAGTTCCTGCCGTGACCGGCGTTCATAGGAGATGGTGATTTAAGTTATACCTAGCAGTGCTAATGCACTGCTATGTATAGTACAAGCGATCAGACGATCACAGCTTCATTTCCCCTAAGGGGACCAACAGTAAAAAGTTAAAAAAAAAAGTTTTTAAAAGTAAGAAATAAAAAAAAAAGTTCAGATCACCCCCTTTTGCCTCATTAAAAATAAAACAATTAAAATAAATACACATTTTTGGTATATTCATAAAAGTCTGAACTATCAAAATATAAAATAAATTAATCCAATAGGTAAACAGCGTAATGAAAAAAAATCAAAATGCCGGAATTACATTTTTTTGGCCATTACAACTTGCAAAAAATGCTATAGGAGGTTATCAAAACATTGCAGCTACTCCAAAATGCTCTCAGTGAAAACGTCAGCTCTGGGCACAAAAAAATAAGCCCTGACCCAGCCCCAGATACCAAAAAATAAAAACACTACGAGTCTCAGAATATGGTGACGAAAGCAACATTTTCTTTCACCGCTTAAGTAAGAAAACCTGGACATGTGTGGTATCTCATTGCCAGGTTAATTTTACCATATGGTGAACTTGGTAAATAAAACAAACAAAAACAAAACAGTTGTGAAATTGTCCTTTTTTTGCAATTTCAATGCACTTGAAATTATTTTCCCGTTTTTCAGTACACTAAGTGATAGAATGACTAGTGTCATTCCAAAGTACAACTCATCCCACTAAAAAACAAGGCAACATATAGCTCTAGAAAAAATTGAGTCCGGCTCAACAGGACTGGATTTTCCTTTTCTTTTTCTTTTTCAAAATTGAGTAAGACTGCTTAGTGCAGTCGAAATGCGTCGACTGGGTCATGTCGACCATGAAAATGTTCTTTTGTATGCACTATAATTTCTTTTGAAAAATAAAAAAAAAGGAAAATCCAGTCCTGTTGAGCCGTACTCCAATTTTTTCGATTATCCTTGATGTGAGGCCAGGGCGAGGCCGGTGTCTGAGCCCTAGGTGGATGTGCATAGAACAACTGGGTGAGCTGGAATTAAGTTTTTATAACATATGGCTATATTGACTGAAAAGTATAAAAGTTATAGCTCTTGGAAGAAGGGAAGGAAAATACAAGAATAAAAAAACCGAAATTGGCTGTGGAGTGGTAAGGTTAATTTGATATTATTCTACTTCATTGCAAAATCATTAAAGGGTCCTGAGTGAGCATTTACCAATATGGAGTCCAGATATTTCTTATGGCAAATCTGTCTCAAAAACAAGAATTCTGGGTAAGATAAAACAACATTATTTTTTTTTGTAAAATCCTTTATTCAACTTTTTGTGACTGCCCCCAGACTACAGGCTGCATTGACATCTATGAAATGAGGAATTGAAATTCCTGGTATGTACTAACTTAAGCCCCCCATACACATTAGACTAATGTCAGCAGAACTGGCCGACATGAAGGGGTTCGGCCAACACTCTGATCTGTATTGAGATGTCAGCCAACTGATAGTCGGGGGAGATGTCGATTGGGCATGTCCAATTTTAGACTGATGATTGCTCTGTTCTGTGAGAGATAAGCTGCTGCCAAGGATGTCTGTCGGTGTCTTTCTCATAGAGGACACAGGAGCTCTCGGCCGAACAAGCTCTTCTATGTATTGGAGAGACCTCAGAAATGGCTGTTGGACGACCAATCAGCCAAAGCATCATTCGGTCGACCGCCATCTAATGTGCATGGCCGTCTTTACTCTCTCTATGAAGTCATCAGTGAAATACATTGAGCATTATGCTTCTCTACATGGCACTTTAGCAATGGCTATCTATGTCTATAATCCAGTGTCTGTTTCCAATCCTCGCAGTCATTATATTTGCATTTTCTATACATTTCACTGTTTACACATGAGTATCCTTTCTATAGATTCAGCTTTTCTCCTCCAACTTGTGGATTTGCAGCCATTGCAATACTATAGGTTCCAGAATTTCCAGTAATTATTATAGTAAAGATGTATATCTTTGTACCGTGTTAGCCAGTAGATAGAAAAATATTTAGAGTTGAGAGTCCTCAGTGGTCGATACCTTTTAATGGTTAACTGAAAAGATGGTAACAAATTGCAAGCTTTCGAGACTACTCAGGTCTCTTCATCAGGCAAAGACTAATACAAAATCTGAAGAATCACATGTTTATACACAACACAGCACAGAAATAATGCAATAGGTAAGACAAGTGATGTGAAGCAGAACTGTCATTATGGGAGATAGAGATGAACATAAATATTGGAACAGTTCATAGATAAGGAGTGTGAAAGTTTTATTGCCCTCTGATTGGGGTCTGGTATTGTGTTTTGATGCCCCCAGAAGGTCAGAGAAGCAGATTCCTTAATTGATGTAAAAAGACATAAATCCATGTGATATATTCATTCCAGCACTGAGAGTGTCAAAGGTCATCATAAGCTTATATTCACAAACTTTTCTATCTCTCTATTAATTATTAATCTTTCATGGCATGCTGGAACTTTTAGTTTCACAACAGCTAAAGAGACACAGGTAGAAGATCACTGAAGTAAATGACGATATTTCTGTTACCTTATCTTGCATTGGCACACACACTTTGGGCTTATTCCCAACACTGCTGCTCTGCCGCCAAAAGGCATAGATTCAGCCAAGCATGTCTCTGCAGAGATAGGAATGAGAGGGGGGAGGCTGTCTCACAGTGACTGGATGCCAGAGCCAGAGACAAGAAGGAGGGGGAAGGAGAATCCTAACCTAGACAAATGACTGGGAGACCAAAACATTACTTACATGAAGGCTAATACTGTATTACTGGTGAGAAGCAGTTTTTACCTGAATGAGGCAGGAGCACAAATGATGGAGGTAATGAGAAACATTACTTACCATCACTGCATACACTCCTCAACAATGAAAATGCTACACCAAGAAGGAAAATGAGTGGAATCATAAAAATCGCAGGATTGATAGACATGTAAATAATATGCAAATGATGAAAATTGAAAAGAAAATTTTCAAAACATCTTGATTTTTTTCAGTGTTGTGTATGAGCACCACACACAGAAATCCTCGCACTTATGGAGCTTGGCTGATATTAATGATGTTATTAGTGGTTGTCTGAGTAATATTTTGCCGCCTTGAGTGCACTTGAGCAAATCATCAAGATCCGCTGCTGGCAGCTCTTTTGCAATTGCCGACAAATAATGTCCCAGCTGTGCTCGATGGAAGACAAGTCTGGAGACATGTAAGGCCATGATAGCTTGTTTATGCCAGACTAGCTGGTCACAGTCACAGTATGAAGACTAGAGGGATCCAGTCCTTGGAGTCGTGCTTTCTTTATGATTTTCATTATTCAACCACTTTTCCATTTGGGATTTGCAATTCCAATTTTGAGAAGTGTATAATACTTTAGAAGAACAGTCAAGTTGTCATTTTTGTAACCTTTTCTAATGCATTTTTTGCAACCACCAACATCATACAGCATTTTGTGGTCATGATTGCAGGTCAATAAACTTTATTGCTCTGCAATGTGTGAATTCATTCATAGAAGGAAATATTCATCAGTTCCTCTCACAGATTTTATGTCTAGTTATTGTAAATTATATTCAGTGTCAAAGCTGAAGACTTAGCCTTTAGGAAATTACTATCAAGTTTGGTGAGAGCAGTTTTAGTGGAATGGTAAAATAAAGACTGTAAAGTTGAAACCAACAAATTTCGCAGGATCGGACTCCCCTCTAATGTTTGCTGGGACTATTGTCAAATGAGTCTGGCAGTGGCTTTCTCCACTCTTTTCATAGAGAACTCATCAATGCTCACCCGACATTTATCTAAGGTGTATATGTACCTTAAATCATCAAATCGGTAAATGAGGAGCAGATGATTTGAGACTTCAAGGTGGACGTGTTCAGAAAAATGGGAGGCTGTATGTCAACTGATAGCATGAGAAAAATATTGCAGCATGCTGTAATTTACAGCCAAATTGGCTGGCATTTACTCAGTCAAATCTGTGGGTGCCTAGAAATCTTCGGACTGCACTCCGATGACCTTGGAGTGCAGACCAGTTTCCAGAGACTCACAGAATGGAGAGGATGGTGAAATTTTTTCTCCATCTTCTCCTCACAGTGTGCTCCGATTCTCACATCTTAGAGAATCAGATCGCACTAAGCGGACACTCTAGTCAAACTCAGATCAGAGATTAATTCCAGTGTCTTTACCATAATCAATCCAATTCTCTCGCTTGAGAGACTGTTCTCTTGTGTGACCATAGCTCTATTCTAAGTATCAAATACAGATCAACTGGATGGACAAAGTTGGAGATTCCTAGTAGCTTCATCTCCCTGCATCACTGACCTCCTATAAAATGGAGCTTTTTGACTGGCTCCCATATTTATAGTGGCTTTGACAGCCCTCTTGATCAGCAGCACTAGACCATGTGATGTGATAACTGCATGGCATTACGGTGAAGCTCTTATGGATGTGTCTGATGCCAATAGCACCTGCGAAATTCTGGAAACTCCACTCAAACTTGACCCTCAGCAGATCGATCTGCTCATCTCTGTCAGTGGTGCAAATTAAGTGATCTTCTGGCTGCAATGGTTAAATATTTGGACATCAAGTAATGTGCAATGCAGATCTTTATATATTCCTACATCTTGTGTAATGATTATAAATGATCTTCGCTTGGCATGGTTTAATTTCATAAGAAATGCATATAGATGTCTAGAGTTACTCTTGCTGGCAAAATATCACTGGGAAAAAGATGCATTCAGAGCCATCATTAACAATCCCTTTTGAGGAAGAACTAGGCAGGAAAATTACACCAACCAATCAGAGCTGTGTCCCCGGCAGCCAATCCCACCATCTCTGCAAAGAACCATAATGGATCTTTTTCTGTCCCAAGTCCAGTTACTCACCTACCGTTTTTTAATCTGTCCTGGTAATGAAGGAGTCAATTACCAATTAATTCAAACTACCTTTCTCTCTCCGGGAGGTGGCTCTTCAGAGCAGGTTCCCTTACTCAACACATAGCTCATCCTGACCTGCCATCTCCAGCCTTTCTGTAGAGGTAGAAAAGACTGCAACACAAATTGATACCGGACTCTGATCAACAAATGGAAGAACTGAGCTGTAAATGCTTTCATTGTGCTCAGTAAAAGTAACCAGATGTTTGTGGATGACACACAATAGGATGTTGGTCAGAGCTATTCTGTATTTCATTGAAAAAAGGAGTGGAACAACCCATCTGCATCTTCCTCGCTCCCTCTTTCTCTCTCACACACACACAGTTACAAGTGGCTTCATTGCCTGAAGACTGAGTCTGCAGCTGCTGCATTGAACACGGCTCTCTTGGAATACAGAAAAGGCTCATTTTTATCTAGCGTGACCCAAAGAAGAGAAATGCATCAGCTACAAGCAAGAGACGTGAGCTGTATCCATAATTCCAGAATGGAAGTGCAAAGAACAGACCAGTGTCTCTTCGAGGTCAAGCCCATACTGCAACGCTGGTCAATAATTTTGCTTTAAAACTCTTTGACAAAAAGATCAGGACAACAGGACAATCTGAAGGCTGATGGTCGCCGTACGTCGGAGGGCTTCAAAAAGTTGTCAATATTCAGAAGGGAGAGAAGTGAGTCAGGATATATTTCCACCAAGACTGACCTAAGGAAAATCAATGGTGCAAATGTCAACTTTCTTAGCCTCCTGAAGATATTATCTCCATTTTTTTTATCTTGCGGCATTCACAGTATATTTTCGAGAACAGTTTTTTCTTTCCTGTTGGTAAACATTAACCATGGCTGCCGCTATTGCCAGCTCACTGATTAGGCAAAAGAGACAAGCTCGAGAAAGGGAAAAATCCAATGCATGTAAATGTGTTAGCAGCCCCAGCAAAGGAAAAGGGAACTGCGAAAAAAATAAACTCAATGTCTTCTCTCGGGTCAAACTGTTCGGTTCTAAAAAGAGGAAAAGACGACGACCAGGTTTGCCACCTTCTTATGGTCTACCTTCATTCATCATTCATGCTTCATCAAGAATTGGATTTGTGTAGCCGTGATGTTGGTGATTTATCTTAATGGGCTTCGATATATCACTTGTATGATTTCACTGGGGTGCGCCATTATGATATTATAGGCAAAGTAGATGATGATGATGATAAGTTAATGTACAGGGCATGGCTTCTTGCATCTGATTGCAGGGTGTTGGATATTCTAGAGAGTGGCAGACTATTTGCAACTCATTATCAGTATTTTTCTTCTGTATCATCCAAAATAAGTGGGAATCCATGATATCGTTAATTCTAGATTTTTACCATCACAGTAGTATAGGCAGGACTTATTATCCACCGCATCGTTCACCTATAATTTAGAGTCCAGACTGGTGATCTTAATATTGACATTTGATAATATCGCTTCTACGCCAAAGCGGCTAGAATTACACATAGCTACTATGATTTCCATGAGGGTATCAATCAGACCTTCCCTCTCGCTGTAAACATATTATTTAGCAGTCATGGTTTTCATTTCAGCAGCAGCTTGTTACTCAGAGAAGGGAATTCCCTTTGCCCGTCATGTTTATTTCTTAAATCATAATAAGGAAATTCTGTTTTATTTTTTTTCTCTTCTGGACATTGACACAATAGGCAGATGGGAACATATATAATTTGTAATATACAGATGTAGAAAAGTTAAGTTTGTTATTAATTTAGGTATTTTACATTTCTTTCTACATATGTTTTAATTAACATATACTGAGCACTACGACATCTGTAGTATAGGGGTGCCTCATTTTTTCAATAAACCCTTGATGTATGACTTTTGTGGGACACTTTCAGTGCATTTCGATGATGAGTAATCTATATGTTGATGTCAATTATGGACAGATTCTGTACTTGTTATATAATCTGTGATACAATGAGAAAGTAGTCCTAATCTGTCCCTCGTATTATGTTTGCTTACAGAGCCTCAACTCAAAGGTATAGTCACAAAACTCTATAGCCGGCAAGGCTACCACTTACAGCTCCAAGCAGATGGCACAATCGATGGCACAAAGGAGGAGGAGAGCAGTTACAGTAAGTAACTCTTAACCTTCTTTTCATCACTGACTATATCTACATGCTTTATTCTGACGTTTTTGGTCTTAAAGGTGGGTTGAAAATTTCCAATGCAAAAAAAAAAGTAACAAATGTGATGTTATTATGACAAAGAAAAGCTAAAGAACGGGGCGATGTTGTTGTCATCTAGGAGACAAGCAAACATTATCTCCATGGAGATTTGGTGATGTCCTCTACATTGTATCACATTTCATCAAAAGGACATATATTCACCCACACCTCCTGCCAATAATAGATTGGTTCCCACTTCACTTCCAACCAGTTATTACTTTAACCCCTTCTTCATTAGAGAAGCGTACACACACACACACACACACTCGGCTGAACATTCGGACTCCACCAACATCCAATGGGGTTAATACGGCTGCCTAATTTAATGTAATCATCTCCAGCGCCTCGGAGAGTTTATTACACCGGTACAGACACAGAAGCATTTTATCACTTGGTCTTCTGGGAAAGTTCTATTGTCTTAAGTCAGTGTGATAAGTGATATATTTAGACTAATAAAAGCAGATATGGGAGGCAGATGGCCCGCGAATTTGTTGGAATGTGGCTCCATTAAGAAGAAGACAAAAGTATCAGGAATTATTTCCAGATAATGTGCAGTCAAGCTAACTCCGTACAAAGTTATGTTTTTTTTTTCTTTTTACAAGTATAACAATTATTGGCTTTTTAATGTTGTATTGTCCATTTTTGAAGCGTTGAGGCTTCTCTTAGTATTCTGTACAGTAGTAAAAGGGACACTCGGAGGGTGTTGGGGTCACTGTTCCATAGATGCTATGCCTTCTGGAAATAATAGAGTTAAAGTTTCCACACTTTGCAAACAGATAAAACTTATATTGGGTTTGTTAACATCATAAGAAAGCCGTGTTAACTGTTTAATTTATTAGTGAAAATAGTAGCAAAGATTGGGGGCTGTCTAACTAAAATCTCCATCTATCAGTGCATGTTCTATTGTAGGAGATTGCTTCTACGCATTATGCGCTTACAGAAAAGAGGGGTATTTTTTTGTGTATAATTAGGTTTTAACCAGAAACCTACCGCTTTTAATAATAAAATATTATATTTGTATTAATTCTTATTAAAAACATTCCCATATACAAATTATTCCCAATGTATGCCTCCAAAAAAAATCTAAAAATAAATGTTAGTGTAGACTTGCCACATACCGTGTTTACATCAAGTCATGGTGATCAGCTCATCACGTACAGGTTCTTCCCCATTACATGCCAACATGATCACCATTATATTTACATCTGTGTTCACTTATTATTCTGAGAATGGCAGGAAGACCAAAGAAATGAGCCGGAGCATTAGTATCAATGTGTAAGAGCACACTCACACTGTGATTATTTCTCAAAGCCCAAGAAGAAAACAAAATGATCATATACCCTGTAGTAGGTAAACAGTAATAGTACACCTAAATAACATAAGGTACTTAGTTAACACTTTTTATAATCAAAAAAGCGTAAAAGTCATCTCTCCATGACAAAGTGTACCCATTCTGGACTGTCTTATCTCTAGTATTAAAACCTCACTTTGTATCAGCCGACCTCAATGTATGTAAGGGCAGAGCAAGACCACGGCCCAATTGTTCAGATACCTGCCCAAGGAAAGCTATATAGATTAAATGGCTAGCTCGAAAAGAAGGACCAAGCCTCTGTTTGTACAAAGTACAAGAAACTAAAGCAAAACCAAGGAAATGAGCCGGAACATAAGTTGATGTTTGTGCAATGTGTAAGACGATTTTGATATTGGCAGGATCATCAGACTATGCAATACATATGGAGACCTTTTGACTCTAGAGCTCAGGTGGTGTGAATATATACACACTAATGGCAAGGCCATTTAGTTCTCTGGCAGGTACGCTGCTGCCAAAGCTGTCTGGAGACTCTTCCTCCACTCTAAGTAGTAAATACAGATGAATGGTCAACCAAGTCGAGCGTTCATGTATATTAGGTCATCAAGAGAGATTGCTGTCCTCTAGCTGAAAGTCACAAGCTATTGCATGTGCATGGCCAGCTTTAGTGTCAGTGTTCCGTGGACTAAAAAACATACTGTCTATCATATGAACAACTTTGTTTACATCCAAGATTTCTCGCCTACTGCTCTTCTCAAATCTTTTAATTAAGACGGGGACAGTGGGACAGTGGCACCTTTAAGTTGCTACCAGACCTATCTCAGAATAATCAGTTTTGTCCAGCCATTCATCAGCTTTGCAATGTCTCAGCAATGACATTAGCGTTTTTCGTTAACCTCTGTTAAATTAGTTTAACCCAAGTAATTGCGCTGCATAGAACATCATTAGCAGATAAAGTTCAAGTTTGAATGCTTAATGTTCAGCAAACTTTTAAATCATTTAAGTTCTCTGAACTATGATTCACTCAGATTCACTTAACACTTTACATAGGAAAAAGAAAAAAAAAGTAGAGAGAAAGCTAACAGTGTAATATGTTATACATGTACAGTTTATTTATTCTTTGTGACTTACATAGTATCAACATATTTTGCAGTGCTGTACAGAATCTGGCCCATATTTGTCAAGACATTTGCTCCTGATTTTTTGCCTTATTTTACTCCAATAATAACTTTTTGAGGAGTTTTACAACCCCAACCTTTTTAGAAATAGCTTACAAAAGGAGTATTAATCCAAAGCCCCTCTGGTATACCGTGGTTCCGTTCACCTGACTCTAGTAATGACGTGTTTTGATGGCCATATCAGAGACCTCACTGCTACAATCAGCAAGGCTGCATCGATAACTTATAGACACACTGCATCAGTGTCAAGTAAACAGAGTCCGTGAGAAAACTAAAGACCCATTGGGGCAGCAACGGCCGAGGATTTGTAAGATGACTATTAGTAATCGTATTATTTTAAACTAATACATTTTTTGTAAAAAAGTTATAGCTTGCACAAGGGATTGGTATCAGTGGCATATCGCAAATGGCCAGTGCCAGCACCGGACCCCCCGCCACCAGTTGTTGTAAGTTCACCTGTATTGACATCCTGGATGCTGATACAGTTGAAAACAATGATGATAGAGGAAGTGTTAGCTGCTGTTTCCTGCTCCATCACTCTTCTTCAACTTTTGATATAGCGCAGCGGGTGCGATGATGTCACTACATGGAGAATGAGGAGGAGAAATGAGTATTGTTGGGAACATGCTGTGGTAGCTATAATTCTGTATAGAGAACTTTGGGGAATTTATTATACTATATGGAGGACTATGGGGTGTGCTTTATACTATTTGAAGGACTATGGGAAGTGCATTATACTATATAGAGGACTATGGGAGCACATTATACTATATGGAGGGATATGGAGGGTATATTATACTATATAGAGGACTATGTGGGTGCTTTATAATATATGGAGGACTATGGGGACCATTATACTATATGGATGCTATTATAATATTTGGAGGGCGATGTAGGAGCCTTTATACTTTAGATAATGTAGTAGATAAAATTTGGCACTCAGAATGGTTACCGTGAATGAATAGCTCATTTATTTAGGCAATCTTTATGGTTTTAACATTTCAGTCCTACATTTGGACCTTCCTCAGAATTGATTGCCATTTCAATCAGGAATAGTGCCATTCTTAGGCGATATGCGTCACAGCTACCAGTGTTACTACAGGCAGATTACCGCACAACCAGTGGCAATCAGTTCTGAGGAAGGTCCAAATGTAGGACCGAAACGTTAAAACCATAAAAATTGCCTAAATAAACAAGCTTTTCATTCACTGCAACCTTTCTGAGTGCCAAGTTTTATCTACTGCAGGTAAATTCTTATTAGTCTCATACTGGTTTCACCACTGATCTCTATCGTAATCCAGAATTTTACAAATTCAAAAGCATAAAATGAAGTACAGCAGTTATGCAACTTCTTTAACCACAACATCGGCATAGCAGAATATTTTGTATCTTATTTTCATCTGCCCTCTCTTCTAGGGATTATTTGTTTTCTGAGTAATTTAGACTATTTGATAATTTAGCGATTAAGTCTATTGCCACATCTATGTCTGAGCCACTGTCAGGATGCTCCATCACAGACTTTGACATTTTTGCCGGAAAAATACTGCAGCATGCTTTGTTATTATTTTTCTTGTAAAATGATGGACACAATGATGGAAATCCCACAGAAAACCATTAAAGTCAGTGGGGTTTAGTTGGGCATCTTTTTGTGCGTCTCATGTTATGGATCCTTCCACTTCTATGAATTCCATCTTATAGTGGAACAGAAAAACAGAATTCCTAATGTAGATGATGCCTAATAATTAAAGAGGCACCCCATAAAAGTTTTTATCCTCTTAATATATTACAATCATCATATTATTTAGCACTTTGTACTTACATTTGCTCATTTTGTCTTTCTACCCAGTTAATTCTTCTGTTTTCCATAAAGTCTATGACATCATGTGATTAAAAACTGACTAGCTGAATCCTTCCAAGCTCTATGTAGAAACAAAATGTCTCTTTTCCCTGCGTGAGTCATCATTAGAGATCTGTGAACCCAAACAGTAAAGTTTGGCGTCCGTACTGATCATCTAGTGTTCGGGCTCTGACACCAAACACAAACTTCATCAAGAAGTCCACGTTGCTGTTCCAGTTCAGCCCCCAAACACAGGGTGTTTGTCACTCTATCATGTGCATGACAGCCCACAAACACCGCTTCTGATCGGCGGTAAAATCATTACCGCCGGTCAGACAGCCGCTGTTCTCATGCTCTCAGCATGAGCCAGCAGCTGTGATCGGAGGTAAAAAGTTAACCTCTGGTCACTTGCATCGGCTGATGGGACTACTGCTCCCATCAGCCTATTCTTGTTGACGGTAATTACAGTGAGAGCAAGCAGCGGTTGATGGGAGTATTCATCAGCCGGCACCTGTGCTGTAAATAGATAATTTTAAAAAAAAGGGCTTGGTTTCCCCCATATTTTTGATAACCAGCCAGGTTAAAGTTACAGCTGGGGGATGCAACTCTTAGCTGTCAGCGTTTGCAAGGCTAGTTATTTAGAATAGAAGGGTCCCCACATATATACATATAATATATAATTAAAAAAAAGCTGTGTGGGTTCCCCCCCATTTTTCACAACCAGCCAAGCTAAGGCAGACTGCTGGGGGATGGTACTCTCAGGCTGGTAAGGGGCAATGGATATTGGCCCCCTAGCCGAAAAATAGCAGCCTGCATCCACCCAGAAAAGGTGCATTTATTAGATGCGCCAATTCAGGCTCTTTGCCTGGCTCTTCCTACTTGCCCTGTAGCAGTGGTAATTGGGGTTCATATCTATGGGGTTGATGTCACCTTTGTATTGTCAGGTGACATCAAGTCCACGGATTAGTAATGGAGATGCGTCTATAAGACACCAATCAATTACTAATCCTATAGTTGTATTGTAAATAAACACACAGCCAAAATAAATAAAACAAAACAGATTTTTACTTTTTTATTTAAAAGTAACAAACACAGTGAAACTCACCTAGCGCCCATTCCATTGAATCCTTTGTCTCCTGTAATAAAATAAAAATTAAAAAAAATATCCCTCACCTGTGCATTGTTCTGTCCCACGCTGTAATCCATGTCTGGGGGATAAACAGTTTTCTACCTGGACTTTGCCAAGATGCGACCATCCAGGCTGAGAACAACTGATGAATGATCAATGACTAACGGTGACATCATCCAGGTTACTGCCGGTCACTGAGGCTGCATTCTCAGCCAGGCAAATGAACTGCAGTGATCTCCGTGAGATCACCGCTATCACCATGAGAAAGTCTCATGGTATAGCTCAGACCTCAGAGATTTCACCGATTTCTCAGAGTGAACTACAGTGAACTCTCTGAGCTCGGCACTGCACCTTGAGACTTTCTCATTGTGCTAGCAGAGATCTCACTGAGGTCACTGCAGATCATTTGCCCGGCTGGGAATCAAGCCTCAGTAACTGGCAGTAACCTTAATGACGTCACCACTAGTCACTGATGCTGCGCTCACAGCAGTTCATTCCCCAGTGGTTCTCAGCCTGGACAGTAGCATCCTGGTACCATCCAGGTTGAAAACTGTTTATCCCCAGACATGGATTACAGTGTGGGACAGAACGTCGGACAGGTGAGGGATATTGTTGCTTTTTTATTTTTGTTTTATTACAGGATACAATGGATTCAATGGAATGGGCATTAGGTGAGTATAATAATAATAATAATTTTATTTCTATAGCGCCAACATATTGCGCAGCGCTTTACATTATAGAGGGGACTTGTACAGACAATAGACATTACAGCATAACAATAAACACAGATCAAAGTAGATACCAAGAGGAATGAGGGCCCTGCTCGCAAGCTTACAATCTATGAGGAAAAAGGGGAGACACGAAAGGTAGATGGTAAGAATTGCTTTCATTGTTCGGACCAGCCATAGTGTTCGAATCGGGTGTTCATGTAATTCTGCATGAACCAGTTAACAGCAAAAGTATGTAACAGTACAGACACAGAGGGCTATTAAATGCATAAAGCGGTGAGAACATAATACTAGGTACCTGATTATGGTAAAAAAAAATTTGAATGGGCCAACAGGGATAGTTAGGTTCATGCGTTGAGGCGGTAGGCCAGTCAGAACAAGTGCATTTTAGGGCATGCTTAAAACTATGGAGATTGGGGATTAATCGTATTACCTGGATAGTGAATTCAAAAGAATTGGCGCAGCACGTGAAAAGTCTTGGAGATGGGAGTGGGAGGTTCTGATTATTGAGGATGCTAACCTTAGGTCATTAGCAGAACAGAGGGCACAGGTAAGGTGGTAGGCTGAGACAAGGGAGGAGATGTAGGGTGGTGCTGAGCCATGGAGTGTTTTGTGGGTGAGGGTAATAAGTTTGTACTGGATTCTGTAGTGGATGGTTAACCAGTGTAGTGATTGGCACATGGTAGAGGCATCGGTATAACGATTGGTGAGGAATATAATCCTGGAGGCAGCATTCAAGACAGATTGGAGAGGAGAGAGTTTGGTAAGAGCGAGACTGATTAGTAGAGCGTTATAATAGTCCAGACGAGAATGAATAAGAGAAACAGTAAGAGTTTTTGCAGTGTCGAAAGTAAGAAAAGGTCGAATTCTAGAGATGGTTTTAAGGTGGAGATAACAAGAGCGAGCCAGTGATTGGATGTGGGGGGTGAATGAAAGCTTGGAATCAAGTTTGACCCCAAGACAGAGGGCATGTTGCTGGGGAGTAATGGTGGAACCACACATGGAGATGGCAATGTCGGGCAAAGGTAGGTTAGTAGAGGGAGGAAACACGAGGAGTTCTGTTTTTGACAGGTTCAGTTTGAGATAGAGGGATGACATGATGTTGGAGACAGCGGTAAGACAATCACTGGTGTTTTCTAAGAAGGCAGGCATGATATCGGGAGAAGAAGTGTATAATTGGGTGTCATCAGCATAGAGATGGTACTGGAAACCAAATCTACTGATTGTTTGTCCAATAGGGGCGGTATACAAAGAGAAGAGGAGGGGGCCTAGTACTGATCCTTGAGGAACCCCAACAGTAAGGGGAAGATGAGAGGAGGAGGAACCAGCAAAAGATACAGTGAAGGAACAGTCAGAGAGATAGGAGGAGAATCAGGAGAGAACAGTGTCCTTGAGGCGAAGGAGCGGAGCATAGTGAGGAGGAGCTGATGGTCCACAGTGTCGAATGCTGTGGAGAGATCCAATAGAATTAGCATGGAGTAGTGACCATTAGATTTAGCAGTTAGTAGATCAAGAGACTTTAGTGAGGGCAGTTTCAGTAGAGTGTAAAGAGCGGAAACCAGATTGAAGAGGGTCGAGAAGAGAGTTATCTGAGAGATAGCGAATAAGACTGGTGTGGACCAGGCGTTCCAGAAGTTTAGAGATGAAGGGAAGATTAGAGACAGGTCTATAGTTAGCGGCACAGTTTTGGTCGAGGGACGGTTTTTTAAGTAATGGATGTATGATGGCGTGTTTAAATGAGGAGGGAAAGATACCAGAAGAGAGAGAGAGGTTGAATATTTTTGTTAGGCGAGAGGTGACAGCAGGGGAAAGGGACTGGAGGAGATGTGATGGAATTGGGTCACTGATGCAAGTTGTAGGGCGAGAAGATGCAAGCAGCCTGATTACTTCCTCTTCTGTGACTGGATCAAAATCAGAGAGTGAGCTGGATGCAGTGGGGGAGGGAGGACAGTGCATGGTGAGGGGATTGGGAGATAATTTTCTGTCGGATGTGGTCAATTTTTTCTTTGAAATAATTGGCCAGATCGTCAGCGTGGAGATCCGTGGTTGGGGCCTGCACTTTTGGTTTGAGTAGGGAATTAAAAGTGTCAAAGAGACGTTTAGGGTTATTGGATAGTGAGGTGATGAGGGTGTTGAAATAGGTTTGTTTGGAGAGGTGAAGGGCAGAGTTGTATGTTTTAAGCATAAACTTGTAATGGATGAAATCTTAGAGTAGATTAGATTTTCTCCACAGACGTTCGGCGCACCAGAGTATAACTGTGTTTGTTATTTTTAAATAAAAAAGTCAAAGTGTGTTTTGTTTTATTTCAATAAAAGACTTTATTCTGTGTTTATTTACAATACAACTATAGGATTTGTAATGAATAGGCATCTTATAGACGCTTCTCCATTACCAATCCGTGGTTTGATGTCACCTGACAATACAAAGGGCGGCTGCGGGCTGCTATTTTTAGGCTGGGGGGGCAATATCCATGGCCTTTTACCAGCCTGAGAATGCCAGCACCCAGCTGTCTGCTTTAGCTTGGCTGGTTGTGAAAAATAGAGGACCAAATGCCGTTTTTTAAAATTATTTATTTAAATAATTAAATTGGATTGTGGACCCCTCTATTCTTGATAACCAGCCTTGCTGAAGCTGACAGTTGAGAGTTGCAGCCCTCAGTTGTGAGTTTAGCCTGACTTGTTATCAAAAATGAAGGGGAACCCTCGCTGGTTTTTGTTTTTAATTATTTATTTACAGCACATGCGCCGGCGATGAATACTTTTGTCAGCCGCCGCCTGCTCCCGATGTTATTAGCGGCAGCAGGCATAGGCTAATGTGGGCAGTAGTCCAATCTGCCGACGCTAGTGACCGGATGTAAACTTTTTACTTCTGATCATAGCTGAGGGCTCATGCTGTCATTTGACAGTGTGGGAACCTCGGCTGTCTGACCGGCGGTAATGATTTTACCACAGATCAGAAGAGTTGTTTGCACATGACAGCGTGGTAAATACTGGATGTTCAGGCACCCCCATTCAAGTGAATGGGATCCGGGTTCGGGTCCACATACTGTTCTGGTTCCCGAACCCAAACTTTTTGTAACTGTTCAGCCAAACCTGCTGAACCCAAACATTCAGGGGTCCGCAGAAATCTAGTCATCATTAGAACTACAATACTACATTACTGCAATGTTACTGACAGCCTACTTCTACCTCTTCATGTATTGACACAGCTTCAGTGCTCCTCCCCCTGCCAGGGACTTTGTGGTTATGTAGAATTGTAGCCCTAATGATGACATTAAAACATTTTAAAATTGTATGTCAGATCTCAGTAAAAAGAAAACTAGAAGACTAAAGTGCAATCTAAAATTACATCAATATTTTCTTAAAATATAAAAAGTACTTGGGGAATAATTGGTTCAGTAAAGGGAGAAGGTAGAGTTGGGCGGATCGTTTGAAAGTCAAATTTGCCAGGTTTGCTAAATTTTACTCCAAAAATTGACAGCAATGCTAAAAAGCTTCCAATAAACCAGAAAATATGTGTAAAACAGTCTAAGTTCTCTTAGGACATTATTGATCTGTTTTGAGCTCTTTAATGCAAAGCACAACTTATTAATCTCCAATTGACCACAAATTAATCTGGCTGGGGAAAATGGATGATAACCAGTGGTAAACAACAGTTGTATTTGTGTTGCATGTTTGGGTCTAATATTGAACTACTACAACAAGGAAATATGCAACGGAAAACAAAAGTATTTTTTAAACCACACATTTTTAGGTTCTAAATTTTGTAGATTATTCTTATGGTTTAAAAAAATGAAACGTTTGCCTGTCTAACAGTGAAAGAAGCACACTTTCTATGACACACAAGCCTTGGTTTCAGGATTTTGGTTCCCTGGCGAAATTAGTACTGAGAGGTTTAATACTGCTCACCTTGTTTACGCACGCTCCCTAAGAAGAAGCATAACGCGAAACGCGCGTCGGGGTGCCGCAGCACACTGGAGGTAATCATGCTCGCATTATCTGTTTAGGATCTCCCCACACTTATGTGTCTATTTGCTACTATGCACTCTATTTTTTCAGATATATGTTGAGCTGTATTTGGTTCAGTTTTTTCTTTCTGTTTCATATTTCTTGCACTTCTTTAGCAGCATATTTATTGTTATGGATAAGGGAACACTGAGTCATATTTAATATACCATTTGGAAGCTGGTTTCCAGCTCCTTGACTTTTACATTATACTTTGGTATTTTTTTGTACTCTATGGTCACTAGATATACATATATATATTCTCATTGTTTTGAATTTTTTTCTGTTATTGTTATTTTCACGTTATTATTTGAATTCCCACAGAATTTTCCCTCCAGTGTATTGCTTCTTTTGCATTTGGTTTCCTCCTTTTTTAACATTTTGTACTGGAATTTTTAATGATTTCTGAATAAATTTACATTTTATAGTCGATATAGCTTCTTTTTTCTGTTTTTGATGTATTATGCTTTAGAGTAGCTATCATAGGCAAGTTTTCTTGTTTTGAATTTTTGCTCACCTTGTTTGTAGAGTGTGAAAACTAAAAAAAAGGCTGTTTTTAATGTGCTGATACTGCAGTATTTCACAGATCAATGAATTCACAATCACACTATACAACTACAGCATCTCACTATATCATTTTAATCTCTGGATTGTTATTCACAGAATTAAGACTACCACTACCATTTTCAATGCGATTCAGCACTGAAATAGTACAAAACAATAAAATTGGGTGATTTCGTATCCCTAAGTGAAATGAGCTGTGTATGCTTATCTCCTATCCCTATGCTGGAAAAGCCTAACATGGCGCTGTTTGGAAGACCCACTTTTTTTAAACTGGTTGTTATAGTCCATGCTGATTGGCTGGGTTAGACCATGTGACGCGATAGCTGCAGGGCATTATGGGGAACTCCATGCTGCCATGCCTGATGTTGTTATACCATTTTATGAGTCTTCAACATTATTTTTGTTGGCGATCTGAATCGCAGAGTGTTTGAGTTGACAGGGACCTGTGAATTTCAAGATAGTCAATTTGAAATCGATCTTCCATGGATTGATCTCCTCATCTCATGCATTCATGGAGAGCTAACGTTCCACAGGATAAGGGGCAAAATTTTTTTGCCTTGCCTCCAGAAGTGGCAATCCATATAACATCCCTGCTGATCCACCCATAGTTACTTGATGCATTTTCATAGGCTCCATGAAGAGTCAATGTAATGCTTGTAGATTCTTGATTATTTTATGTTTAATGATGTATTTGCTGATTTTGATTATTTGCATCTTTTTCAGCTTTGTTTAACCTCATACCAGTTGGCTTACGAGTGGTGGCTATTCAAGGTGTTCAAACGAAGCTATACCTAGCCATGAACAGTGATGGATATTTGTACCCTTCAGTAAGTACATTTTAGTGGGATTAATGAATTTGAACTAATTTAAAGTTTTCTATAATAAATTAATATTGGGCTGAATGTACTGTATATTAAGAAATGTGAGATTTTCTTGGCACTACCAGAGCAATAGTTCCAAAATGTGGGCAATTTACAGGAGTTTTGGATTGGAAAAAAAAAATTATTAGCTGGGAATACCACAAAAAAACAAACTGTTAAATCCATTTAATCTTCAGCACTCCGATCTTTGTTTCTTTTTTTGCAGTGATCATGTGCTGTAGATTCATGTGACCATTGCAGCCAATCACTGGCCTCAGTGATGAAATGTGTATGTAAGGCACAAGACCACTGAGTCTAGTGATTGGATGCAGTGGTCAAGCAGATGTATGGTACATGATCACTGCGGCAGCATAATTAAGACCATTGGCACAAGAGCAGCTGGATATTGAATGGGTTAAGACTTTTTTTTATATATAACACTTACGTGCTGATAGAATTTTTTAAGATTCTGGATAATCCCAGTAAACTATTTTGTAAAATGCCATATGGTATAGAAAATCACTAAACTATTGCCATGCGAAAGAAAAGCTTGAGAAATGCTCACTGGAGCTAAAATGTTGAGTTGGGTGATAAAAGATTAATTTCACTGGATGTGCTGCCTCACTCTCCATATTTATCTATTGCCATTCACTGTTGTGTATTCTACCTCGGCTAGAGTTTGGCCTTAATGACAAAGTCAACCGTTGTGCGACACATTTATCCATAATGTAGGCTAAGAAAAACTGTCATACACTGTAGCTAAATTCTACCCTAACTCATAAGTTTATTTTTTTAATGCGAGAATAGCCCAGTCTTAAGATATTTGGCCCACTTTAGTCCAACAGGCTTTCATTCAAAGCTTACGTATGAAACTCCAGTCTTTCCCTAAATGGTTCTAGAAGACAATACCTTTATAAGGCAGTTTGTGATGGGGCATGTTACAATCTAGCTAGGGTCACACGACTGCACGTTCTCCATCCGAGAAAGATTGAACAATTAATCAAACTCAAATCAGAGTATGATCACAGTGTGATTTTTTTTCTTGGATCAGAAGAATAAAACAAAAAAAAGTTTCTCCATCTCCTCTATTCTGTCAGTCCATGAAAATCAGCCATCCAAGTGCAGTCTGATTTTTCGCATGGATCCCTTGACTTGAATGGCCGAGCGCAATCCGATTATTGGAGGCAAATAATGTGTCCTGCGATTTTTTTCCTCGTACATGTGCACAGCCTCATTGAATAAGATTGGTCCGAATGCGATCTAATGTTTTGACAGATCGCACTCGGACCGAAACTACCTGTCATCTGCTTAATTCCTCTCTGTAAGAAAAAATCCCTATTCATTAAATTGGAGACACATTTGCAGCCGGTATGTTAAGATGTATACATCTTCTGTAACTATGTAATTTCTTACCTCCATTAACTGTAAGCATTTATTAAACACTTTCAAAAGTGCAATCCATTCCAGCCACTGATCTACTAACATTAAGATCTATCACTGTGATGTATAGGGGATACATAACAATATATCATGAATGACAGTCCAGCAAATGGCGATTGATTGGTAAGCAGCTTCTAGTTTATGTAAATTGAAGCCCGCTGTGAGGCAGCTGTGATAATCCATCGCTGCACAGCGAGCGGGATGAAGCACTTGTATAACCGCTCTGAGCTGTGGCACACCGACGGCATTTTATAAAAGCTGCAGACACACATTTCCTCTTCTTTATCATTAGTATATGTTAGATAAGTCTGATCCCCCATAGTCTACATAATAAAAACATCCAATCAATCAAAATCAAAACATTAATGACAAAAAAACAACAAAAACTATTTTTACTGTAAAATGATGAAATCAAGATACTGGTAAGTACAGCACCAAAAACAATGTCTTAAATTGTAAGCTGAAAGAACACAGAGAAGCAACTATCATTTCTTCTATAGTATCAAATATCAGGGGAATAATTGGAAAGAAAGTGTGACTTGATTAAGTTATTTGACTAAGGCAAAATACATGAGCCTTTATTTTTGGAGAGATCTGCAGGATGGTAGTGGGATGGATCTCTCCCTCCACTCCGGGTGTTGGGATTGGCCCATGTCCCCAAATCCCATTTAAACTTTCAGTTAAGGTTTGGGTGTGTCAGTGTTTATTTTGCAAGCATCAGACTCTATGCAATACCAGCCTGTGTAAGTCTTAAGACAGGCCAGAGAAGGCAAAGCCATTGACGCACCCAGTAATGGTACGGCGCCGCTTCGCACACTGCAGTGGATTTCATGCCGGCTGTTATGGACGATCTGGCTGAGAACCGGATGATAACGTTTGAGTTATTTTTGTAAGATGCCAAAATAAAGACATTTAAGTTGAAGTAACCTTGGCCACTGCCTCTTTGGCGCACTGTCGTGAAAACCGCTGCATTACAATATGTGCAGAAAAAGGAAGGAAGAGCTTCATTGGGCGACACTTCTTAAGGTATCCTTCACATAAAACGTGTAAAACACGGACGTGAAAACTGGTACCGGCGTCATCAGTGTTTTCCATCCGTGTCCATTTGTACCGTCAGTGTGTCATCAATGTTTTTCCGGTATGGATAAAGAAATAAATAAATTACAACGCTTCTGCTATACTTTGTAGTGTTACACAGA
>VIAB01000194.1:426554-439953 GCA_009801035.1 Oophaga pumilio
CTTTTTAACTGAGAGAACTTGCACAATTGATGGCTGACTAAATACTTTTTTGCCCCACTGTATATAAACAATAATATGGGGCGGCCATGTTTAGCCCTGGACAGAGTAATTAGCCAAAAATGTGCATTGAGTCAAAGAGGCTGCCTTTCTTTTCAGTGTCTGATATCTTTCTCCATTTTTGCTGCATTGTTTCTTCTTTCTTATTTTATTACATGCATAAAATATATATATTTTTTAATATGGTAACGTATATACACACACACGCACAAACCTAAATTCACTGGTAGTGACTGTTTATATATAATCTCTGTGGTGTAGTTTTTGCTGCTCATTATATAGTACCTCATTTCCCTGACGAGCAGGTTGTGTTCCCTTTTTCCTTTCTGGATTGTCTGGTACCCTCTGTGTCGTTTTCTTTTATTCCTTTATATTGTAAGGGGTATAGCTTATAACTTCATTCATTGATCTGATAAAGTATTTTTGTAAATTATTATTATTATTACACATTTATATAGCGCCATTTATTCCATGGCGCTTTACATATGAAAAGGGAAAATATAGACAGGTACAATAAACGTGTGTGTAAATAAGAATGTACACTTGTTCTGTTTCTATCTAGCTGACATGTTGGAAGATATACCATTATATTACATATTACCTAATATACCATTTTATTATTACATAATATTTCATTGTGTAGTATCAGTCCAAATTAATTGTTTCGTGTTAGGTCATCAACAAGACCCAGCCTTCTACAGAAGTGAATATTCTCATGACAGTATGTCATATTGATTTGCTCCCAACAATCTCAAATGTTCATCTAAGTGGATCCACACTTGACAGTCCGTCCTCTTGCTTGCTTGAGCATGGCTGATCTGCGAAGCCATACAATTCTATGTTGTGCTAGTTCATGTAACATGCTGAATGCTAAGCGTAGGGTTCATTATATTTTTAATTGGTATTATAGGCATTACAGATTTTTATTTCTATGTTTCTTTTATGTTTTCCATGACTAAGCAGAAAATGATTGATACGATGTTTATACAACAATGTTCTACAGAATAGTCATATGTTACCTGAAGAATATGGGTTAATAAAATGAATGGGTGGACAAATGTGTAATAAGCAGGTACTGGGATGCAGTAACACAAATGCTGCAGAGCAGGGATTAACTGTATTTAATTATCCAACAGCAATAAACTCTTCGCAGGGAGATAACAGGGAAAAGGGGTGCAAAAACTAAACTGAATAACGGTTGTTAAACTAGACAGTCTTTTGATAACAATTCTCTTATCGTGGCTCCGCAGCCCATCACTCTCTGAAGGTCCCGTGGGCCGTCACTCCCTGTTTCTGCTCTCTTATGCACGCCTCCGCCCCCACCTCTAAGAAAGTCATACATGGGCTAGAGAGCAAGCGTTCTTGCAATGCCTGTTTTAGCTGTGCGTCCCTAAGACCCAACACAAAATGATCCCTCAAAATTCTATCAGGAGGCCCCACTCTCATGGTTCCCACATCTTCCCTTTTAGAAATGTGCGTATGCACTTCCTGCAACGCATTGATATATTGCGTCAGTGTCTCTTCTTCCCGCTGAATGCGACCAAATAAACACATGCGCAACTCTCAAATGTTGGTTGGATCCCTGTGTATCTCCTCCAAAACCTATCCCACCTTCTCCAATGTATCCAGCTCCTGTGGAGGGCGGAACATTACGGAACACCAGGCCTCACCGTTTAGTGCCATTAGAGCTATCTCTGTCTGCAGCGCCAGGGCCATGGGGTGCATTCACAGCATGCTTTTGACCCGTTCAGTCCAATCCAACAACATCATGTTATCTCCTGTGAACTTTGGGAGGTTGCTAAGCATTTCCCCCAACTGCAAACTGGACCTGGGGGTACCTATAGTGGACTGATCGGCAGCGTCTGTGTCCACGGACTGCATCCTACCGACTACGCCAAATGTAATAAGCAGGTACTGGGATGCAGTAACACAAATGCTGCAGAGTAGGGATTAACTATATTTAATTATCCAACAGCAATAAACTCCTCACAGGGAGATAGCAGGAAAAGGGGTACAAAAACTAAATTGAATAATGTGTGTTAAACTGGACAGTCTTTTGATAACAGTTAACTTCTCATGGAGCCGCAGCCCATCACTCTCTGAAGGTCCCGTGCGTAGTGGAATACCGAAGGCGGTCAGTGCAGCGTCTTCGGGTGTCCCCGCCCAACACACGGTCCTGCTTCTGGTGGCAGCAGGCGGTCCCCGGTTTTGCCCGCTGAGGCCCTAGTCCATGTAACTGCGGAGCAATTGGATAGAGCTCTCTGCAAGATTCCACTCGGCGTGTGTCTCTCTGGGTAGCAGCCATCACCTGAATGGCTGCGCTGCAATGTCCTGCCAGGCATGCGCCTCCCTGGATATCAGCCAACACTGGACGTACGTACCCCAATGCTCTGTCCGTCGCATGCTCCCCTGCGCACCCGCTGGTATGGGTGTGTCTCTCATGCTGCCACCTGTGATGTTGTTACTATATCTGTGATTGGTTTGCTGTTATCCTTGTTTCAGTTTCTGCCTAGTAACGATGATGTAATGGGGAGGAGGAGACAAGGCAGGAGCAGGAAGTCCTGGGTAAGGGGAGCGAGGGAGAGAAATGGAAAATAAAGTATGGCTGTTTAAACCTACCATCCAGCATCTCTGTGTGGCCTTCTGGAGTTCCCTTCATCTGCACAACAACACTACACCACCCTGTCTCTGCACCCTGCGGCCTATCGCTCTCCTCACAGCAGCTGCGATCTGCACCTGCTCAGCGTTCTGGCGGGAATCTCTTCCATTCCCGAGCAGCCCCTTTTTGCTTACTGACCCTGGCCACGCCCACTTCACCCAGGTTACTGGTTCTCTCTGGCTGCAATTGCATTCCCTCCAGCAACAGGATGTGCGGCCTCAGCAGTTCCGGACCCAGCACTTCAGCAGCCCTGGCAGCCTGGTCCTCCCTTCTATACCTGGACAGACAGATAGATAGACATATAGATAGAAAGATAGATAATAGATAGATAGATAGATAGATAGATAGATAGATAGATAGATAGATAGAACATCTTGATCACAGAAATGAGAAGTGGCCGCCAATTGAAAATTCTGTCCATCGGGACAAAATGAAATGTTTTTTCTGGCTCGCCAGGCTTTTCCTGCCATCTGTCAGCTATTCTCTAGGTAATTTTGTGGAAACATAATCATAATTTTATGACCTAAAATTTTGTAAAAAGAATTTAGTAAGTTTAATAAAAACTGAGTACCTACAGTCTGGTTTTCTGTAATACATTCTTTACTGAAAACACAGGTCTTCTTCTTTCTTTGGTACATTTTCTGTAATTTCCTGTATTCCGGGTTAATTCTTTCAGCGTTCAAACAGTAATAAATAAAAACTCATCTTTCCTCGGTTTATGCCAGTCACTCTTATTTCATTATCATCCTTTACAATTTCTATCAAACATCATTTCATATTATTTCATATGAGTGATTATTTCTGCCATCTCCTCCATCACATAGGACTTCTGTAAGTCAGAAGTTTTCATTTTACCTACTCAGTGTTTTTTTTTTTATTTATTCCTTAGTTTTTTTACCACTATGATGCCAGACGTATCTTCTGGATAAAAAGCTTTGTTTCTGCAAAAAGCGTCTTGTAGTTGAGCCCCAATAGATCAAAACAAACTGGTGGGATCGCATAGGACCTACATGCTGTTTTGCAGGGAAAAAATATTTTTCAGCATGATGGATCAGAGATCTTTAATATAAGATGAGCTATATAGGTAGAATAAGGAAACTTAGCTACTAGATTATACAGTATAGGCATTTCATCTACCTTATATTATAGCAACTTTTGTGTATGAGATGTATGGTATGCTATTTCTTTCTTTTTGGTTTTCTATATATGTATCAATGCAATCAAACAGCACCAAATTATTTAGTTACAGATACAAGACCTCTTAGACATAAACCCAAATCTGACAGCAATATAAAAAAAAGGAGACAGTTCTTTGCGAAAGGTTCTAATAGAACCAAAACATCACTACATGGACTACCTAAATTGTCCACTTTGTTGCAAGGCTTGTTGGGGTGCTGCCTCCTTTTATCTATCTATCTATCCATCCATTCATCGATCTCTATTTCTCTCTTTCTCATCCCCAATCCAAACCTTATTTTATTATTTTATAATAAATGACTTGGCAATCTCATACAGTAAAGATGTATATCTTTGTACCGTGTTAGCCAGTAGATAGAAAAATATTTAGAGTTGAGAGTCCTCAGTGGTTGATACCTTTTAATGGCAATCTCAGATATTATTACAAATCTTTCATTTTAGCTGTAAATTATAAACCTATTGGTTATTAAATCCAAACATTATTTTCTCTAGATAAGTTTGCTGAGCGTCGAGTATCCTGCACGTTTGCTATCATATACAATTAAATCAGTCAGATACTGTATTGTATTCAATTACATCAGTCTGACCATTCATTCAAAAACAGGAAAACGACATAACAAAATTACTAAATCACATTATGAAGCTGGGTTGTTTTATTATTTTTTTTCTGCCGGTAACAGCTCGTGAATTGCGGATTGTTTTTTTACAAGTATTCCCTTCAGCTTACTCCTGTGGTGCATGGCACGAACACAAAGCTGCGGCTTGTAGGAGATGTTTGATAGAACACTACAAAGAAAGGGATTTCCTGCTAACCTTAATGGGAAGCACATGGCGCAGACCTGGGTAGTGTCTGATTAGAGGTTTACGTGCCATGACTAGTGCTAGGCTTGAGATTTGAGCAGTATGAGCCGCTCGCTGTTATAAACCTCAGCGTCAAAATAAATATTCAAAAGGGGTTTCGAGTATTTTCCTCTCTGTTTCAGCCCACGCAGTTTTCACTGCTGGTTCCTCTTGAGATATCTTAATTTTGCCCGGTAGCGACTGAGCTAGCTGCTGTAGTTGCCCATTTGGAAAGACAGAGACAATTTATTCTGTTTTACCGCTTGATAGCTAATACAGTATATATGAGGGAGAGCAAGAACTAGATCTTCTAAACATCTGGGAGTCTGATATGACAGATTTATAAATTAATAATAATTGATATTGATGGAGTCTCACAACCTCCAATAGTATATACAATTATGGTACTTATATATTGCCAATAATTGCGGAGCCGTCTTACCCAGACGCACCCAGCTCTGCAATCTGAGGGGCTCAGCATTCCCTTTGCCACATAGGAGACCATCATTATTAAGTGGCAAATATGGAGCTCTGGTAAAGATTTTGTATGTTTTGTAAGATTTTTGTCTGTCCTATGCAATCAGCAACATGAGTCCAGAGACAGCACCCCTAATACTTCATACAACAGATGAGGAAATCTACATCACTTTGCTTTATGTTTTGCCAATAATCTCTTTCAGAGCCTTGTCCATTGTTGGGATATTGAGTTCCGGTCCGACCAAAAAATCAACATCTGCGCATATGTAGTCCCTAAATCAATTTAGTATTATATTAGAGGTGTATTCTATATTATTCTAGGTTATATTATTATTTTATGTCTTTGTGCTATCATCTCACGTTAGAGCTCCCACCAGGGCCGGGGGGTACTCTGTACCAGGCCGGTTCTTAAGGGGATGTGTCACTGCAGCAGTGACCGGGTCCGTGGCCCTTCGCGTCCAATGAAAATGATGATAAGGGGATGATAAATTTTATGAAAGATAGTTTGTGACGCCACCTGTGGTAATCGGCAATAAAGATGTTAGCCGATCCTGATTCAGAGTCTGCTGGGTGTTATGTTTCGGTAGCTTATTGGAAATAGCAAAAATAGCAAAGTAGCAATACACCAGAGAGGCTGGAACCTATTGGATTGCAGGACCCTAAAACTAACCGCAACACTAGAAGTAGCCGTGGAGTGTACCTACGGTGATCCTAGATGCCTCGTCACAGCCGGAGAGTTAGCTACACCTAAAGGCAGAAAGATGAAAGCTATCTGCCCTGTAGCAGAACCCCCAAAGAAATAGGAAGCCCCCAAACATGTAAAGGCGGTTAGACAAGAAGAAAATACCGACACAGATAGAAAATAGAATGAGCAAACGCTGGGGCCCAATCTGTCTAAATAGAAAAGTATAGGACAGAATTCTGACTGCAACCCAAAAAAACCCTGACAAAAATACCAACACTTCTGATTAACAAAAAAGCTGAGATCACACGATCTCTACCACCTAAATCAGATCTCTGGTGTAACACACAGCAATTCAGCAAATAAAAAGTGAGAAAGGAACAGAGCAAAAGTGCAAACACAAAATGAGCACAATTGCAGCGCCAGGCCTCAAAAGGGGACCAGGCTGAAGTCTACTGCAAGCAGCAAACCAGCAAGGAAAATCCAACCAGAGGAAAACAAACAGCAAATCACTTAACTGAATGAGAAAAGGAATGCAAGCTGAGCTCCAAGCAAGACAAGGAAGAACAATTGATTACCAGCAAGGCTGATGGGAACTCAGGTCACTTATATCAGACCATTCAGAGCCAGCTGAAGGCCATTCAGCAATTTGTTCATTACCCTCAGCAACCACCGGAGGGAGCCCAAGCTCAGAAGTCGCCTCCAGAGTATTCACAACAGCTGGGGCTGATAGTGATGCAGCAGAATTGTTACAGCTCTCCACAGGTAGAGCTAGGCCCCAGTGCAGCTGTATGTGTAAGAGATGATGATGGTGGTTGTAGTAAAGGGCAGAAGAATGACACAGAAAATAATTCTGAGGACACAGTAGGGTGCAGTCTTTTCAGTTTACTCAAAGTTTGAGGTGCAGACCAGGGCACTGAGTACAGATGACAGTGGAGATCCAGGCAGCTTGGAAGCAACTTAAGATCCACTAAGCCAGATGGGTTGGAGGCCTCCTTTCTGCACTGTCCTATGAGGTCCTTGCTGCCTAAAGCTATTCTTGGTCCTCTGTTCCTTACTGTCCTGTGGTACTTGCCCATATGGCATGCAGCTTGAGCTTATTACAGGTGTCGCTCCTCTTTGGCAGCTCGGGGCTCTGTTCTGCAGCTATGCCTTCAGGTGTATGATTGGGCAAGGAGGCCTGCAGTCTCCTGCTCTCCAAATTTGGCTGTTGGGACTGTTGTACCTGTGCAGCCACGGACTCCGGCATCCAGTTTCAAGAGCTCTGCCCTGGAGTGAGCTTGGTTGCAGCTCCAATCCCCAGAGTTCCTTAAACTTCTCATTTCCTCTCTCTTTACTCAGCTCTTGGGATGAGTTCCTCACAGCTACTGTCCCTTGTCCAGACTCTCAAAGACTGCAACAAACTATCTCCACCTCCAGCCCAGAACTTATAGGAAAGCTCCCCTGAAACTGGGTTTAGAGCTCCCCCTTATGGTCTGTAGTAGGAACAGTGTTGGATGTTGGTATTACCTGGCTAAGGGACCCCTCGTTGCTTACAGGCATGTCATCACCCCCCTGTGAGGGAGGCAATGCCACTGTGGAAACCGGACTCCTGGGGTGCCGCACTATCATCTCAGGTTATATTATACCATGTCATTACCTTTTGTCACATATTACATCATTCTTTACTAACATAAACTAAAACATATAATATATACATTAGGACAATATTCATGAAGCTCAGATCAACTAATGGAAAGTAACATATTGTTTTTCAATTTCTTCTTTACTCGTACATACACTGATAGCTACATCTGTTGCAGAGATTCTAAAATAGGGATCTGGGAGATATGATGCTTTAGATGGTGCTAAAAATCCCCAAATGTTCTTCTGCCAGGACAGAGTATTTGACGGTCATTACCATCCCATCCTAGATCTGTCCTCTTTGTTGGAGGTGAGCAAAACTGGTGTGAAAGCACCAAGAGTCACTAAATTTTAGCTCAGCCTTGAGTTGCAGAAAGTTTTTGCAACTGTTCAAAGCTTTTATGCTAGAATTCTAGTGTAAAGCTTTAATAAATCGGGCCCAAAGTGTATGTGGTGTCAAAACTTGTGTGAAAGGTGACACAGAAGAAAACATTTGTGTGTATCTTCAGCAATTCCCACATCATAGTGGTAGCTGAAGGCAACATTTTGAGTTGTTTTTCTGAAGTTTAGCAGATCATTCAGACAGTGGTATGGTTTATAAGAGCTACTCTTCTTGCTCACTGCTTGTGGTTATGACATATTTTCAAAGAGCTGACTGGAAAAACAAAACCTCAGTACAGGTGCTCTTGATTACCTTACTTGTGGTTCTCACCTAAGACTTAGAGAAGATAGGTGAGAAAACTCTACAACTGCAACTTCTAGACTAGAAGGTGATCTGCTCTACCAGGTATATACATTGAATGGAGCTGCAATGTTGGGGCCTATTAACTATTTACATACGACTGTTAGAGGAGCTAATAACAGCTGATCAGTGGTGGTGCCAGGTTTCAGAACACCGCCAATTTAATATTAAAGACCCATCCTTTGGGTCATTAATATTATACGACTTCAAGCCTTATAATAACTCAGTGAAAATACAAATGTGACAACTCTGCTGCACAAATGTGCTTACATTTTCTGAAAAACACAAGACCTTTCTAATCCCTGATTTTAATTCCCGCAGCTTTAGGAAGTACTAACATTATTACCATATCTGTTGTTCTAAAAAAATTATTTGATGTCCAAAACAAGAGAGATTGTAGAACTAAATCCAGGAAACGCTGGCACAAGGAGAGAAGTTGCCTCCAGGCATATATTGTTGTTTTTGCTGCCACTGTCACTTGTGACTGCCACTTAAAGGTCAAACTTTCATTTATTGAAGCTATTTTTCCAGAGACCACAAACATAATTTATGCTTTATAATAATTCATAGGATTATCACAATCCATTTCTATGAAAATTCTGGGCATGTAATGCTAGGCCTGAATCAGGTGGAGAACCTGATAAAAAAAATTAGAGAGGGTCTCTTACCCAATAACGGTGTCATATAATGTGTTAATAACTTATGCTGGTGATCATTATCTTGAGAAAATTGTCTGCAGATCCAAATGAGCAAGATTTTAGCACAACCTGGTGTTTATTAGGGTGGTATAATTCTCCTATTTTGGAGGATATATTTTTTGGCGTATTATGGTATTTATCCATTTTCTTTACTCTAGATATAAGTATTGGTCAATATACAGTATATTGCTGTTACTTAATCTTAAATAGTTGATCCAGGTCTATACATTTTTTACTATGGCATAAGAACTAACAGGCAGGTAGTTGCTAACTAGGCTCATAGTAAAAAAAATCCCGTGGTGTCCAATGCTGGTCTCTGTCTGTACTGAAATGTCATAGGCCGGTCCTACCAGTGTTTCAGTGACTTCTGCTGACATCACATCTATAGAGCATCTGCCTCTTACGTGCTCTGCTCTGCTCAATCATGCTAATTGATAGCCGACTCCCTGCTACCCAACTGCGGGGAGCTGGCTGTTAATCAGCATGATGTCAGCAATCATTCACGCCCCATCAACACAGCAGCCTGGAAGAAGACGAGCTGCTCTGTTGACATGGAGAAGCAGAATCGTGAACAGGAAAGGTCAATAACTACTCTGTGCATGCGCCAGAGTAGAACAGGCAGGTAGTTGTCAATGTTGTAGTTGTAGGCCCATAGAAAAAAAATATAAAAGTTCTGGACAGCCCTTTTAACTACACTTGAAAACTCAAACACTACGACGTAAAAGCTGAATGAAGACCTTATACAGGTGGAAGTTATTATTATTTATTATTACAGCGCCATTTATTCCATGGCGCTTTTAATGTGAGGTGGGGTATACATAATAAATACAAGTACAGTAATCTTAAACAATACAAGTCACGACTGGTACAGGAGGAGAGAGGACCCTTCCGCGAGGGCTCACAATCTACAAGGGATGGGTGAGGATACAGTAGGTGAGGGTAGAGCTGGTCGTGCAGCGGTTTGGTGGATCGGTGGTTACTGCAGGTTGTAGGCTTGTCAGAAGAGGTAGGTCTTCAGGTTCTTTTTGGATGTTTCCACGGTAGGTGAGAGTCTGAGATGTTGTGGTAGAGACTAGAGAGTTGCAGAGTAGAGGAGATGTGCGGGAGAAATCTTTTCAGTGATTGTGGGAAGAGGAGATAAGAGGGGAGTAGAGAAGGAGATCTTGTGAGGATCGGAGGTTGCGTGCAGGTAAGTACCGGGAGACGAGGTCACAGATGTTCGGAGGACACAGGTTATGGATGGCTTTGTATGTTATGGTTAGGGTTTTGAACTGGAGTTCTTCAACAAAGTTCTTTGGCAAATGCCCATTTTTTCCTTCCTATAATTTAGCTCTATGTGATATTAATTTCAGCACTACCATGGAAGAACAATGAAAAGTCCAATACTGTGAATGATCTTTTACAGATTAATAATGTAACATCTCTTATTTAATATTCCTTTGCAATTATTTTTCATGTAAAAATAGTTTCACAGTCTTTATAATATCTATTTCTAAGCCCGTATGACGCCTTATTATACTTTGCTGATTGAATTATTCATGATATATCTTTTCTTTACAGGAACATTTTACACCTGAATGCAAATTTAAAGAATCGGTTTTTGAAAATTATTACGTGACGTACTCTTCAATGATCTACAGACAGCAGCAATCAGGAAGGAGCTGGTTTTTGGGTCTCAACAAAGAGGGTGAAATTATGAAAGGAAACCATGTAAAGAAAAATAAGCCTGCAGCACACTTTCTGCCAAAACCTCTAAAAGGTAAAATAAAATTGTACATGTTTTTATTCTGTTTTCTTTTTTTTATTATTATTACATTTTATGTCTACAAATAGAACACATTATAGTTTCTAAGAAATACTTTTTTTTATATAAAAAACATACCCACCTAACCCCAATATGTATGTATATATGAAACCGTTTATGAAACCTAGCGATAAGTTCATCATTTGTATATTGGCCTTGATACTCAAAAAATGAAGCAATAAATGCTAAAAAAAATGTAAGTATAATCAATAATAACAGTTGATTATAAGTACCAAACAAGATTAATCATAAGTAATTGTTACAGTTTCTCTATAATGGATGTGACTTTAATGAGCTGTTTATTTTTTTAAGGAATGCACTAAATGGATTATATGATAAGCTTCAGTAAAGGGGTTTTCATGGACCTTATTCTTGATGACCTGGGTTCAGATTTTGCCATACCTCCATAAGTTGTGTTGTGACTGTTAATGGTACTGCAAACTTTCTGTCATTCAGTTGTATAGCAGAAAGCTTGTAGTACCATTCATGGCCACTAAATAATTGCATAAAAGTGTAGAATTTCAGGTCCACTGCTCAACTTGTGGTTGGGAGTCTGATCTGTTATTGATGATCTATCGTAAAGCTAGGGTCACACAACAGTGCTTTCTCTCATCCAAGAGAATCAAGCTGATTACGCTAATTACACTCTGATCAGCATTAGAGTGTGATCATAGTGTGATCTGATTTTATCGAATGAGGAGAAGATGGAAAAAAACGTTTCTCCATCTTCTCCGCTCTGTGATGTTGAGGAAGTTGTCATCCAAGTGAAGTCCAATATTTCCCACTCATTAACTTGCATGGCCAAGTGAGACCCTAATATCAGATCAAACTCGGGCATGGAGAAATTTTTTTCCTCGAACATAAAAAAAATCGGACCTGTGCATGACCTCATAGACTAGCATTTGTCCTGGTGCAATCTGAAGTTTTTTCAGGTTTTTCTTTGAGGTGATTTTACCAGGGTTGTGCCTTTTTGACTTGTCCCATTTTTAGATAGTGATTTCAAGTCTAGGTCATGGTCCTTTACTACTTTCTGTGACTATGATAGTCCTAAGGAAGAGTTGAAAGTAGATACGGACAGAAGGACATCATTTAGAACGTGAAGACCAAACAAGAAAATTACTGCAATCATTTCACCTGGCGTTATATATCTGTTTCATTATCACATTGTGATGGTCATTGAACTTTGGATGTAATTGGTTCTTTTGAAAAAACAGAATAATATTTTCTTTTATTTCAGTGGCCATGTACAAAGAACCTTCTCTCCATGATCTCACAGAATTTTCCAGATCCGGAAGCGGCACACCAACCAAAAGTAGAAGCGTTTCAGGAGTATTAAATGGTGGTAAATCTATGAGTCAGAATGAATCAACGTAGCCAGCTGCAGGCAAGATAAAGGCTACGGTACACACAGGAATGGAACCTTACCTCTGGATGCTGTTCAATTCTTACTAGCAGTCTTTCATCCAAATATTCAATTTTTTCAGGACAAGCACTGAACTTGCATAGGTCACTCATGTCAACCATTAGAGCTCCTGATTTTCAATGGATTCCATCATTTTAGAATGTGTTTTTTTTTGCATCTCGGAAGGCATCAGGATAGCCAGCAAAACATAGAGTGGAATAAGCCGATGAGAGGACATACGCTGCTCTCTGGTTATATCACATATGCTTTTGTGGAAAGAGAAACACAACAAAGAACTGAATTCTAATGAGAATTTTGCTTTCCAAACAAGAATAAAAGACCACTTTTGCTCATTAATGCTTATATGTTTTATAGAGGGCAAGCATAAAAAAACCCCTAAAACTTGTTGTTTATTGGCTTACAGTTTTATATATTAGCTTGATTACATGTATTCATTTGGAGAAGTTCAACACTTTGATTTTCTGAACACAGCTTCCCGAACTGGTCCGGCTCCTCAAAAGCTGGGTCTACATTGCCAAAATCAGGTCAACTCTGAGGTGACCCCCTCAGGCTCAAGTAAACAGTGTTCCTGTAACTAATGCTAAATCATTTTTATATACAGTATCTTTGTAGCTCCCTGGTTATAGTGTTACTCCATTTATGTAGACTCAAAAAAAAAATACGTATTGTCAAACCCCAGGCAGTGGAATCTCTCGTTATGACTCCAACCATCCAACCTATGTAATTTTCTCTTAATTCCATTTTTTTTGTGTATGATGTTATGTAAATGTTGTGGCTTCTTTTCTAAAAAAAAAAAACCTGTGGAATTAAGGTGATGATTTTTATAAGAAATGTCTTATTTGTAAATGTCCGTCTATTGTTTTTTTTCTTTCTTCCCCTCAACGTATGGCATATTTATGTATCATAGATAAGGAGACATTTTGAATCAGGCTGTGTCTAAACAACAGGTATCTGTGCCTGCTATTTAATCGAAATGTTGAAGATATATGTTTTCCATATAGGTAATCAAATCCATTGCATGGACAGAAGAAGGATTGGAGTCAAGGTGCATGACATGTTTGATTTTGTGCATTAGATAACATTCAGTTTTATTTCTTTCTCTCCAGAAATGTTATTACATGGATATGATGTTATTAGGCTTGGACACATGGTTGATTTGTTGTATACACAAAAATGCACTGAATTCATTATCTCAGT
>VIAB01000195.1:18314-36879 GCA_009801035.1 Oophaga pumilio
CCAAGGTCATATCTGACCGGCTGTACGCAGCCCTCCGCAGCCCTACCAAACGCTAGTGTGAAACTAGCCTAATACACACCTTTTGCTTACATGTTTAATCAAGGAGAGAGTGATGTCATGCAGAACTAAAGGTTGGTCCTGAGATCTGTTGACTTGAGATTTGAGAAGCCTCTGGTTGTACATATTTGATTGTGTTAAGGCAGGTATATAGTTTGCTTGTTTTTTAATTTGCTTTACTTACACCTTTGTACGAACATTTATGCAGCAATATTGGGAGATGAAACCTGAAGCTAGCAGGATTAAGAATGAGGTTGGATATTAGGGCAGCATGGTGGCTCAGTGGTTAGCACTGTTGCTTTGCAGCACTGGAGTCCTGGGTTCTAATCCCACCGAGGACAACATCTGCAAGGAGTTTGTGTGTTCTCCCTGTATTTGCATCGGTTTCCTTCCACACTCCAAAGACATACTGATAGGGAAATTAGATTGTGAGTCCCAATGGTTACAGTGCCGATAATGTCTGTAAAGTACTGTGGAATTAATGGTGCTATTTAAGTGAGTAAAATAAATAAATTAGCAATATCTTAATTGGGGCTTGCATAACATAGTTTGTTAGTTTTTGCACTCTATAAATCCTGTAAACCATGTATCTTGCATTGTTACTTTTGACTGGCCTTGAGGTTGATACACACTGCAATTTTTTAAGCAGCACTGCAGCTATGCAGCAAGGCAAGGAGACAATCATGGCCTCCTGCAGTGGCGCTGATATCGTCGGTTATTCATCCTATTTAAACAGGATCTATCACCAGTTCGAAAGTGGACAGTTTAAGCTCTTATTTTATTCCCACTGCTGCCCTCAATATGCTAGGGGGGTTTAAAACAAAATCCACCATATAACTCCAAAGATATGGGCCTTTTCGTTTAGATCTAATGTTTATAGTCTTTACCCAGGGGGTGTGACTCAGAGGGTAATAATAGCCCAAAGACACGTCCCCTCAGGAATTTACGGCTTATTATGAAAAACTATACTCATTCAAAATCAAATTTAATGACCTTAGTGAGCAAGATCTCATACACAAAAAAGTGATTACATCGCTAAAAACCCAGCACCTGCTCTGACTCCTAAAGCCCCCGTCTCACACAGCGATCTCGCTAGCGAGATTGCTGCTGAGTCACTAGTTTTGTGACGCAGCAGCGAGCTCACCAGCGATATCGCTGTGTGTGACATTCAGCGACGATCAGCCCCCCTGCCGGGTATCGCTGATCGTCACTGAAAGGCCAGGACATTTTTTTGATCGCTGGTCTCCCGCTGACAGGCACGCATCGCTGCGTGTGACAGGCGGGAGACCAGCGATCCGCTGGTAACCAAGGTACACAGCGGGTTTCCAGGCGCGGGGCTGTGCCTGGAAACCCGCTGTGTACCTTGGATACCAGCTCCCTGCATCAGGGCGCTGGTATCCAACGTACACAGCGGGTAACTAAGCGATGTTACCCGCAGTGTCGCTTGTACTGATCGCTGCCTGAGCTGCCTGTATGGCAGCTCAGCAGCGATAATGTAGCGATACACCAGCGATCCTGATCGTTGTCGGGATCGCTGGTGTATCGCTATGTGAGACCCAGGCTTAAGATGCAAGAGACGTTAAATGCAGAGTTAAGCCCTTAAGTGATGCAGGAAGCCATCAAGGATCTTAAAACAAGGAAATATCCAGGCCCTGATGCCTTAAGGTACTGTCACACTAAGCGAGATTGCTGACGAGATCGCTAAAGCGTCACCATTTATGACGCAGTAGCGACCTCGTTAGCGACGCAGCTGTGTGTGACATGTAGCAGCGATGTGGCCCCTGCTGCGATGTCGCTGATCACTCATGAACGTTCTGAGCTGTTTTTTGGTCGTTGGTGTCCCGCTGGTGAGCCTGAATCGCTGAGTGTGACACCCTTTATGAACGACTTTACCAGTGGCGCAGGCGGGACTAGGTTTTCCCAACGACCGCAGAGGTCGTTATACAGATCGCTGACCTCTCATGAGATCTTTGTGTTTGGAAGCTAACTAGCGACCACATAGCGATCACACCAATGATCTCGCCAGGTCGTGTCGTTGTCATGATCGCTGGTACGATCGCTAAGTGTGACAGTGCCTTTACTGTCAGGTTCTATCAAAAGCTAGTGGAGGACATTGTTCTCCTCCTGACTCTCATGTGCAACTCCATTTCCCAGGGGGCCTCCCTTCAAACCCAAACAGCAACCACACACATATGTGTGATTCCAAAACAAAGGAAAGACCCTTTGACATGTTGCAATTATCATTTTATCTCCTTAACTAGCCTTCACTTTAAGTTGTACTCCAAGTTGTTGGTAAACCACTTAACACCTCTGAATGGCAGAGGATCCCCAAATCCAGTTGTGAAAAACTTGTTGCATCATTCCCGAGAAGACTCATGGCTGTACTAGCTCAAAAGGTGCTTCTACTCAATACTGAGCAAAGGGTCTGAATACTTATGACCATGTGATATTTCAGTTTTTCTTCTTTAATAAATTTGCAAAAATTTCTACATTTCTGTTTTTTTTCCAGTCAAGATGGGGTGCAGAGTGTACATTAATAAGAAAAAAATGAACTTTTTTCAATTTACCAAATGGCTGCAATGAAACAGAAAGTAAAAAATTTAAAGGGGTCTGAATACTTTCCACACCCACTGTATATAAATGAATGGCTGCTCAATTCCTGGTTGGATGGAGTCTGCTATAGCAAGAGCCACTGCTTGTTAGCTACTCTCCACTCTGGCTAATTTGCTCATGGACACGTCTCATCCTAATGGGATAACTTCATTAATCGCGATACAATTTACAGGTAAAAGTACCCAGACATATTATGGCAGATCCCAGGTGTGGATATTCTCAGATCTCCCACAAAAGTGAATGCACTGCCACCTCTCTATTTTAATTGCCATAAGATTGGCTCTGTTCTCGGGTTGTGGTTCCCAGAGATTAACATAAGTGTCTAAGATGGGAATATCCATTTACGTTTTTTAATGGTCTTACAAATAAACCTTTCTGATGTATGTCCTACATTAACTTCTAAATGCAAAACATATTTTAAACAATTTGGCCAAAAGAAGTGTACACACGGGAACACGAGACAATATATTTATCCATGAAGCATATCGCTGCAATACAGCACATAATGAAATATGCTTCAATAAGGCAGGAGCGGACACAGGCTGTGGAGGGCCCCCAGAAGATCAGTACATAGGCGGCCCCTTTGTGTGTGCTTGCTGCTTTGGAGCTGTTATTGGGGTCTCTTTACCTCTTGGGCCCCAGTACTGCTGCACTGGTTGCACCAATTGTATGTTTGTCATGCACAGAGAGGAGACAATATGGGTTCTTAGCAGGGTATGGGCATCATAATGAAGATTCTTACAACACATGTCCATAATACTGCCAAGGTATCACCAGATCGGGCATTGAGAGTCACACTAGGATGGAGACTTGTCAAGGCAACCATCTAAGGTATGAGCCTTAATAATTAGTACAGGACACAAGCAAGACTGTTGAACAATCCAGCGTGTGGCAAGTAGAGATGAGCGAATTTGTTCAGATTTTGGCCCCGAATCTGATTTTGACATACGGTAATCGGGCCATATTCGAAAACTATTTGTGTTGATGTATGTCTTATGTTCAGTTCCGAACATATTCAGTAATTTCTACTTCCATTGACTCTTATGACATTCAGCTGTGTTCGATAAATATTGCAAAAACAAAATTCGATTCCGAATGTATTCGGAACCGAATCCGAACAAATTCGCTCATCTCTAGTAGCAAGGTCTCTCAATGCCTAATGCCCACATAAGAGGCACTACACAATCCTTTCAATCATAGTAGAAGCTGCACATCAATGTGCAGAATATGATATTTATTTCTACAGTATACCAGTTCTGCTGACATAGTGACTACCCTACCTTGTTCTATTCCAAAACTGTGAATGCACGTTTACCGTTGCTCATGAAGGTCATACAACACATCATATGTGTCATGACCCAGGACGGGGTTTTGTCTTTGCCCCGTCCTGGTCAGACTGGGGTTAATGGTTTCAGCCTCTCTCTGGCAGAGGGCGGCTATTTAGTTGCCAATTGACCTAGGTCTGGTGTCAGTTATACTCCTGCCCTCGGCTGAGTTAGTTGACCTCCTGTGTGCCTGTGCCTTGTGCCTGATCTTGTTGCTGGTTTTGACCCGGTCCGTCTCTTCGTTGTGAGTTTGTCTACTGTCTTGGTACTGTGTATTTGCCCGTTCTGGTTTTCTGATCCCTTGGCTATGTTCTGGTTATTCTCTGCCTGCTCCACTTGTACTGCGTTGCTCCCTCTGTGTATGACCTGGCTATCCTGACTATCCGTTTTGTCTATGCCCCTTGGTAACTCTGTCCCGTAGTTACCCTTCTAGGAGTTTTCCTTCTGCTCATAGCTCTCTGGAGCTTAGGCCACGCCCACCAGCAGTCACGTGCTTAAGGTCCTCTGGCCTGAAACAATCTCTGTCTGTTACTGCCTTCTCTGAGAGACCTGTGGCCGGCGCCGCCCCTTGGCAGTCACGTGCTTAGGGTCCTGTTAGTCTGAAGCACGCATCTTCACCGCTACTGCCCCGCTCCACAGGTATCTTTGAGTGCAGTCTGTCTTATTCAGGACACGCGCACTGGCTCAGTGAGCAAGTGCAGTGCGGTGTTCGTGATAATATGCTCTCATACATTTCATTCGGAAAACAAACAGTCGTCACAGCCATGATGGTTGTGCTTTAACAATAGGAGTCTTTGGAGAGCATAGAAGCCTTATGTAAATCAGGCTGGGAGTGCACCCTAGACCTTCGGACACATTCACACATTCAGTATTTTACAACAGTATTTGTAAGCCAAAACAAGGAGAGGAACAATCATAGGAAAAGTATAATAGAAACACGTCTCCTCTTCTGTATTATCACCCACTCCTGGTTTTGGCTTACAAATACTGATGTGAAATACTAACCAAATACTGAACGTGTGAACGTGGGCTAAAACCGATTTCTGTAGACTACAGATCATCAAATTGTGATAGTGTGCAATGCGCGCACTGTCAAAACGGCCATGGATTCCCAGCGCACATGAGCGGTCAGGTGACCGCAAGTATGAGATTTGAGTCATGTGCCAGCTAAATTGTCATCCACTTCTGTCAAGATTGAGAGACGCTGATGAGAATATAGTCTAAAAGTCAATGTAAGTATGCAAATTGAATTCTTGTTGTCACCCGACTGCCCACTTGCGCTGGAAATGCAGGGGAATTTTGACAGTGTGCACATTTCACACTATAGCGATTTGGAGTGACTGTAGAAACTTGTTGGGAGACCAGAAAACACTTTTAAATCCATGTTTTAACTGGTAGAGCTAAGTCACACTTTATGGCTTAAATGTCATATGGAACATATTTGCTTTTCAAAGGTCTCAGTTACATTTAAATGAGTGTTCCTCTATAAAATGCTCTTACATGGTTGAAAAAAAATTCCACTCAGACTATAAAAAAGCCTAACAACCACCATTTTATAGTAATTGGGGAATCTAATTATTTTACAAGACTTTCTGATGGCTTCTGCTAAACTAGAAATGTCCATAAAATGCATAATAGCCAATCAGTGATGTCTAGTATATGCAGAAACATGAAGCTTACCTCATTGCCAGGAGTAGCAAGAACTGGTGTTGGTGTTAAACAGTACATAGCATAATGTACCAACAATGGAGTACATGGCAAGCACCTTCCATGGAAAAGTGAAAAGAAAGTGTATAGAGAAGAAAAAAGTCTCCAGATTTGATAAACCCTTAAGATATGTTAATTATATGCAAATGATGAAAATATGGAAACAAAATCTTCAAAACATTTTAATTTATTTAGTATCCAGCAAGAGCATCATAAATAAGAAATACATATATTTACATGCGTTGGCATGCTATCATTGAGGTTATTAATGGTTGTCTGAGGAATGTTCAGCCACTCTGAATGCATTTAGGCAATCATCAAGATCCGCAGCTGGCAGCCTCCTTTGCAAATGCTAATCAATGGTATCTCAGATGTGCGCAGTGGGACACACGTACGGAGATGCTGCAGGCAAGCGTTGTAAGTTTTGGTCACACAGGCTACTTGCAGTAGCACAAGTAACATACAGATTGACAAAGCATACATAAACAGATATCTGTGGTTAGTTCTTCAATAGATAGCCCCCAAACATATATTGGCTGTGAGACAAGATTAAATACAAACACAGGTAGAAAATAGAGCAAGCAAATGCTGGGGCCCAAACTGTCTAGATAGAACAGGACAGGAAAGAATACTGTCTGCAATCCAGCAAAAACCCTAAGAAAATTCCAACACGTCTGATATGCAAAAATAATGAGACCACACGATCTCTCCCCCGCTAGATCAGAACTCTGGTGTGAACTGGTAGCAAATCAGCAGATAGTGAAATAACAGGGAACTGGAAATACATAAACTGTCTCTGGTGAGAACTGGCAGCAAATCAGCAGATACTGAAATAACAGGGAACTGGAAATACATAAACTGTGGCAAATGAGAAACAGAGTACAGCACAGGCCCCCGCAGGGAACCTGGCTGTACTAACTCCAGAAAGGCAGAAAACTGAAATTAGCTAAAGGAAAACAAATGCCACAGAAAAAAAATAGCAGAATAACTTATCTGAAAGTTGCAGGACACGGCAGGAAGCAAACAGACTTCTAAAAGGCTCAGGAGAAACAAATCACCGGCAAGAATCATGGGAAGGCTGCTCACTTAAATCTCCCCAGTCAGTAACACCTGATTGCCAATCATCGCCTTCAGGTGACAGACTTCTGTTAGCCAAAGCAGCTTCATTACCATCAGCAACCACCAGGGGGAGCCCAAACTCAGAAGGCAGATTAAAAGTGTTCACAACACTAGTGAGTATTTTGACCATATCATAATTTTTATGCATATAATTTCGAAATCCAAGCATTATAAACTGGAATGCGTATTGGTTTGAAACAGATCATGTGATGTGTGTAATGTGGGAGAATGTGACCTAAGGATATCAACACTCTTTAGCAAAGTGTACATAATTAATAGGCAGCGTGTGTTCCTTAGGAAAAATGGGCCAAAAAGAGATTTAAAGGGAATCTGTTAGCAGGTTTTTGCTATTTATTGTGAGAGTAGCATAATATAGGGCACAAACCCTGATTCTAGGGAAGTATCACTTATTAGGCTGTGTATTGTAGTATCAATACATTGTTTTAGCAGCAGGAGATTAACACTGCCAGACTACATCTCATGGGACCAGCAGTCAGACTAATCTATGTGTGAGGATCTGAGGTTGTGGGTAGTAATAATCACCTAGGTAGGTTAACAATACAACTACTTTTCATTCCTTACATGTAATGTGATGCGCCAGTTCTGATGCAGCTGCGGGCTGGTATTTTTAGCCTGGGAAGGGCTCAATAACCATGGACCTTCTCAGCCTAATAATATCAGCTCTCAGCTGTTTGCTTTACTTTTGCTGGTTACCAAAAATGGGGAACCTCACATAATTTTTTTCATGTATTTATTAGGTGAATCCATGTGCAGTAAGCTACACACAGGGCACTAATTTTGTCTATCTATCTACACTGAACAATAATATAAATGCAACATGTTTTTGCTCCAATTTTTCATGAGCTGGACTCAAAGATCTAAGACTTTTTCTATGTACACAAAAGGCCTTTTTCTCTCAAATATTGTTCACAAATTTGTCTAAATTTATGTTAGTGAGCCCTTCTTTGAAAGGCTACTCTAAAATGTGCAGTTTTACAGTATTGGAGGGATCCGGGAAGTATCAGAAAACAAGTCAGTGTCTGGTTTGACCACCATTTGCCTCACGCAGTACAACACATCTCCTCGCATATACAGTACAGACCAAGAGTTTGGACACACCTTCTCATTCAAAGATTTTTCTGTATTTTCATGGCTATGAAAATTGTAGAATCACACTGAAGGCATCAAAACTATGAATTAACACATGTGGAATTATATACTTAACAAAAAAGTGTGAAACAACTGAAAATATGTCTTATATTCTAGGTTCTTCAAAGTAGCCACCTTTTGCTTTGATTACTGCTTTGCACGCAGAAAAGGTGAACGGATGGACTCTACATGCCTAGTTTCCCACCGTGAAGCATGGAGGAGGAGGTGTGATGGTGTGGGGGTGCTTTGCTGGTGACACTGTTGGGGATTTATTCAAAATTGAAGGCATAGTGAACCAGAATGACTACTACAGCATCTTGCAGCAGCATGCTATTCCATCCGGTTTGCGTTTAGTTGGACCATCATTTATTTTTCAACAGGACAATGACCCCAAACACACCTCCAGACTGTGTAAGGGCTATTTGACCAAGAAGGAGAGTGTTGGGGTGCTATGCCAGATGACCTGGCCTCCACAGTCACCAGACCTGAACACAATCGAGATGGTTTGGGGTGAGCTGGACCGCTCACCGCTTCAATTTTGAATAAATCCCCAACAGTGTCACCAGCAAGGCACCCCCACACCATCACACCACCTCCTCCATGCTTCATGGTGGGAACTAGGCATGTAGAGTCCAGCCGTTCACCTTTTTTGCGTGCAAAGCAGTAACCAAAACAAAAGGTGGCTACTTTGAAGAACCTAGAATATAAGACATATTTTCAGTTGTTTCACACTTTTTTGTAAAGTGTAATGTATAATTCCACATGTGTTAATTCATAGTTTTGATGCCTTCAGTGTGATTCTACAATTTTCATAGTCATGAAAATACAGAAAAATCTTTGAATGAGAAGGTGTGTCCAAACTTTTGGTCTGTACTGTAGTTGATTGGGTTGTTGATTGTGGCCTGTGGATTCTTGGTCCACTCCTCTTCAACGGCTGTGCGAAGTTGCTGGATATTGTCAGGAACTTGAACACGCTGTCATATACACCGATCTAGAGCATCACAAACATGATCAATGAGTGACATATCCAGTGAGTATGCAGGCCATGCAAGAACTGGGATGGTTTCAGCTTCCAGGAATTGTTTACAGATCCTTGCAACATGTGACCGTGCATTATCATGCTGCAACATGAGATGATGGTCGTGAATTAATGGCACAACAATGAGCCTCAGGATCTCATCATGGTATCTCTGTGCATTCAAAATGGCATCAATAAAATGCTCTTGTGTTCATTGTCCATGACATATGCCTGCTCATACCATAACCCCACCGCCACCATGGGCCACTCGATTCACAACATGGACATCAGCAAACCGCTCACCCACACAATACCATACATGCAGTATGCTATCCGGATGGCTGGTCTCAGATGAACTTGAAGGTGAAGATGCTGGATGTTGATGTCCTGGGCTGTTGTGGTTACACGTGGTCTGAGGTTGGATGTACTGCCAAAATCTCTGAAACGCTGTTGGAGACTGCTTATGGTAGAGAAATGCGCATTCAATTCACAAGCAGCAGCTCCGGTGGATATTCCTGCAGTCAGCTTGCCAATTGCACGACCCCTCAAAACTTGCTGCAAAAGATGGGATCCAAGTACATATGAGTGACTATGCATTTGGAAAATATGTGGACGATTGGTATATTCTCTAAAAATTTCATCCACTTACTGAAATAGAATTGTACATACCACCACAGGCAGACGTACCATATATAGTTACCTAACATTTACCTTCTCTTCTGTCTCTTAGAGATCAAACTTTCCTCAATTACCCCTAAAAAAAGAAACATAATTAATATTAGTAACAGTTGATCTCTACTGAAACAATAGTCACAAGTTATGGGTAGAGATGGAACTTGCCTCTTTAAAAATGCAATTCAAATCACTGATAAGTATACTGAAACCAAATAGACCCGTTTCTGACCTGTCCTGGCTCCAACACTGGATCTTACTTCCTTCTCCTATATCCAGGTCACTCTGCACTAGTCAGCACTCTAGTAATACCTCTGACATCATCTCTCTTGGCTTTCAAGGCCAGCTTAGGCAGATGCCAACTGCCTGAGTATTCAGGAACTATAGCTCCCAACCACCATGTGTTTCTCTGATGTTTGCTTCTTCATCCATTCTAGTCAGCTCCAGCCAGGTGTCTAATCATATTTTCTTCAAATTCCCATCTGGTTTCCAGCCACTTGATGCCCAATTTTTCAAACCCACAATTTCTTACACTTGTAGCTAAGCATTCTCTCCTAGGGCTTGAAGATAAAACTGGCCTCCCAATAAGACATATGTTTTACCAAGGTCTAAAAAAAAGTGAACAACTTTTTCTAATTAGTCTATATTCATGGGGATACATGATTGGCCCAAAGCTAGTAATAGTTTCCCTTCCTCCATGGGTGTGTAATGAGGTGGCGGGGACCCTCATGTGCCTTCTCTCTACTGGACACTGTTCACACGGTTACCTGCGGCACCTCAGCGTTTATTGATGTACTGTTGTATACTGCATTGTGCATGTACAGTAATGTTGATGTCTTTAATATGTGTTCTGCATAGAGTTAGGGTTAGATTAGGAAGAGATAGAGACTAGGATAGATAATGGTATTAGTTTAGGCACAGGCAGCAAGGAGTTAAGTAGATGGGAGGGGCACAGAGCAGAGCAATACAGAGCAGGGATATATAGGAAAGGCACTTCCTGTTTGGAAGCAGATGCCCGGGCAGTCTGCCCAAGGGCAGGATGCATACAGTGATACAGTGACAGGTCATGGGGGTAAGTCTGCAGATGGCAGTAAGGGACCCCAGGCTGGAGTATAATGCAGTCGGGCACCAGTTCAACAGGATCATCCCCAGGAAGGACAAGGGGCTGACAGGGAGCTGGTGATGCGAAATGTACAGATGGGACACGAACTGTCCAAATATGCTGCCCGGATGGCAGAGGAAAGGCAAGCGCAGACAGGACAGAGTCTGGCTAGAGGTACGGCCGTGAATGTCGAGAGTAAAGTGAGAGAAATGACAGAGATACTAGAGTCTGCCCGGAAGGCAAGAAGAGTACAGGAAACGTTACTCTGTGTGAACTGTGCTGCTGATGTGACAGATGCCTTGCTGTTTAGTAAAGTTCATCTGTTGGAAAAGAACTGTGATTTTGTAGTTTTTTCTGGAACCGCAGAGCTGAAGGCTGGAGTGACAGAGACTAAGGGATTTCCAGAGACAGAAGTGAGTACTGGGTCGTACCCATATCACCATGTGCAAGGTGCCGTGATGCTCACTGACTGCTGATTAATGGACACGCCCACGACTACCACCCCGTGCCACCTTGTTACATTTGGCGTAGTCACCAGGATCGAATCCAGAAGCCCTGCAGCTGCAGAGCTTGTGAAAAAGATTCTCGGGACTTGTGGACTGGCGACTGAGTTGTGGTCCAAAATGGCACCAAATACCGTTGAGAAGGAGACGGTCAGTGGCGCAAAAATTGAGAGCAGTGCCGCCCTTTGTGAGCATCTTGGGAAGAAACTGGTGCCAAAATAAAGGAGGCCGTGGCCTGAGTTGAGGCCACATCCCACTGTGATTGATGCCGCCTAAAATGGGTGCGGGCGAAGAAGTTTCAGCCTTTACCGCAGAGTGTGAGAAAATGGGTGAAGCAACCGGAGGTGACTCCTCCCTCAAATGGGAGGAGCCCAGAAGGACAAGCCAGTGTGTCTGGAGAGGAGACGCCATTACCTGACAGCATGCAGAGATGAAGTATGTCCTTCCACGGTGGCATCGGACGCCAGGTCTGGGAGCGGTCTGTGGCCCAGGCGGAGACAGGCCCACATCGTGGATGCTGGCAGCAGAGTGACCTAGATGAATGTCTCCCATTCAGATAGCGGGGGAAGGAGTTCGCCGGGAGCCTGAGCATTGGATGACCTGAGGAACTGGAACTGGAAGAGTTTCGAAAGATGCTGGAGGCCGTATTGCGAGGAGTTGTCGCAACTGTCGTCCCCGGCTCACGTGGGCGTGTGAGAGGATTGTCATCGGATGCAGTGTCAGTGAGTGGAGAATCAGTGCCCATATCGATTCCTGCGATGTCACCCTCTTCGGCTCCATTCACCCTGGATCTGCCGCTGGAGGAAAAGAGCAGGAGGAACAGCGGGGAATCCTCTTCCAGCGGATCTTCAGGCCACATGTACAAAGTGGTGCAGGGCCCGAAGGCAGCTCATTATGCTGCTCAGTTGCCTTGCATTAAATGATGTGGATTGATATAAAGGAAAAAGTTGTGCCGGTTGCACCTGATAAATGGAAGAGACTGTTCTGCATCTCTGAGAGGGCCGGAAGCCCTGGACGACATCAGGATTGAGTGTCGTGGGTGACCCGATTGGTCACGAATCAAGGACTGTGTTTTGTTTTCTCCCTTCCTCATCCAAGTTCCATATGCACATGTTTGCGCATCCCTGCTGGATTGCGGGACTGGAACGCTAAAAGGGTTGAACACTGTGGACTGTGTGTGCGGCTGCTTTGAGAACTGAACTGTTTTAACCTTGAACTTTACCTATTTCAGCACTGAACTGTCCCCCTGTTAAAAGCAGCCCACTTGTGCTTTGATGGGCCCATAGTCTACTAAAAGGAGGGAGGGGGAAGAATCTTTCCAGGAGGACCTGAGGAGTGAGCTGGGTCAGGACTAAATAGACTGTTGCTAAGTTGGCCACTGGGCCATGTGTTAAAATGACTTCCTGTGTTTGGCTACCCAGAGCAGGAAAGGACTGGCCCATGGGTCTGAACTGTTATTTAGCACTTTATCTGTACAGATCCCAGGAGCCACGGGACTGGGGTCAGATGGACCCATGTCAAAGGAACTTGTACTCTTTGTTCCAGTGCTCCAACCGAGTGGAGCCGAGGTCACGGTTGACCCAACAAATTCATCAGATAGAGACTGTCTTATATTGTAAACATGTTTTAAAAAAAAATGTTTCCTAACAGTTTTACATTAACAGGTTTCGCTATGGTCGAGGATGACCACATTTTAGGAGGGAGGAATGTAAGGAGGTGGCGGGAACCCTCGTGTGCCTTCTATCTCCTGGACACTGTTCACTCAGTTACCTGTGGCACCTCAGCGTTTATTGATTTATTGTTGTATACTGCAATGTGCATGTACTGTAATGTGGATGTCTTTAATATGTGTTCTGCATAGAGTTAGGGTTAGATTAGGAAGTAGTGTAGAACTGTAGGGGGATTAGAATAGAAGGGGGCACATTAGAGATAGAGACTAGGATAGATAATGGTGTTAGTTTAGGCATAGGCAGCAAGGAGTTAATTAGATGGGAGGGGCACAGAGCAGAGCAACACAGAGCAGGGAGATATAGGAAAGGCACTTCCTGTTTGGAAACAGATGCCCAGGCAGTCTGCCCAAGGGCAGGATGCATAAAGTGATACAGTGACAGGTCGTGGGCGTAAGTCTGCGGATGGCAGTAAAGGACCCCAGGCTGGAGAATAGTGCATTTGGGCACCAGTTCAACAGGATTATCCCCAGGAAGGACAAGGGGCTGACAGGGAGCTGGTGATGCGGAAGGTACAGATGGGACACAAACTGTCCAAAGATGCTGCCCGGATGGCAAAGGAAAGGAAAGCGCAGACAGGACAGAGTCTGGCTAGAGGCACGGCAGTGAATGCCGAGAGTAAAGAGAGAGAAATGACAGAGATACTAGAGTCTGCCCGGAAGGCAAGAAGAGTACAGGAAACGTTACTCTGTGTGAACTGTGCTGATGATGTGACCAATGCCTTGCTGTTTAGTAAAGTTTGACTGTTGGAAAAGAACTGTGATTTTGCGGTGTTTCCTGGAACGGCAGAGCTGAAGACTGGAGTGACAGAGACTGAGGGATTTCCAGCGACAGAAGTGAGTACTGGGTTGTACCCATCTCTCCATGTGCAAGGTGTCGGGTTGCTCACTGACTGTTGCTTAATGGACTCGCCCACGACTACCACCCCGTGCCACCTTGTTACAGGTGCTCACCTGTCTGTTTCTCACTTATTTTAAGGTCACATACTCAGTTGACAGATCCTAACCACGTTATTCTCTGATATATGAATTGTTGTAAGAATCTATATCCTGCAAGAACTTTTTGGCCATACTTGGGGAATGAAAGCAAGAGTTGGGAATAAAAATTCAGTTTCAGATTGTCATACCAGACTTTTCTATCACCAGTAGTTTTCAGGAAACAAACTTCAAAGTTTCTTTAGGCTCAGAACACAGTAACTTTTCCACCATTCTTAATTCAACATCTCCAATCTCTGCTGGTGATGCAATTCAAGTGGTGGAGTAATGCTCCAAATCTAGTGAGATTGCCCAATATTAAAGACCTACTGAGATGAAAATGATTTCTGCTTTACTTCCATACCCAGCACTTTGAAAGTAAGCTCTTTTGTCTATGATTATGATGGCCTTGAGAATCTTCATCAGAAGTAATGGAAATCCATTAAGTCTTTTACTTGTTCGTAATAGGTGTAAGCTGGGCATAACATTAAGGCAGAAGAGACCATAGATAGGGTATGGCTTTCATGGACTGCAAACTGGATAAACACTGGTTTGATATTACACTCTGGATTTTTTACATCAATATCCACCATCTTTCTTCTACCCTCTGCTTATCACCACAACCTATCTTTCCTCCCTCCCTTAAGCCCTTGTATGTCTCTATCCTATCACTTTAATTTTTGGACTACTATATTTTTATGGATGTTTACTGTTGAAATAATTTATTGGACACTCCCTGTTTTGATTGATGATAACTGACAATTGCTAACATTTTAGAAATGATCATACCTATTACCTTAACTAAATAGTTTTGAATTTGGTTATTGACTGTGCAATATCAGACTGTCCAACGTGATCTACATTTTTCATGTGTTTTACCTTTGTCTTTCAATTAAATATATTTGAATATAAAAACTATTAGCAATTATGCCTCATTACAAGTTATAAAAAAAACGAGACTAAACATTTTTCCGAGTTGCTGCACTAGCATTCCACTAGGAGTCAGTTTCTGCCTGTGAAAAACAAGAAATACACAGCACCGTCTGAAAAACAGATGTAGGGGTGAGATGGAATTCTTATGCTATTAATAGCGGCAGAACATTATTGAATTTGCATAATATGTGGGCTACAAAGAAGCAGTTATTCTCCAGTCAAACACTTGGATAGGGAGACTATGAAATAAAAGAGATTTTTGGGAGGTTTTTACAAAAACCTGTTTAATATTAGCTAAAATTACGTGTTTAATAAATTAAAAAAAACACCCCCACCCAAAAAAAAAGAAACTGTGTAAAATAAAAGAAAATTTCTTTAAAGTAAATTAATAAAGTATTGAAATCCTGATGTCCAACTGCCAGTGATGGAGCATGGTACACATGGTCATGGTGTTCCTGGCTGTGCACATATTTGCAGATGTACAAAGTCATGAAATAAGCAGGAGGGTTATATTCGTACATCTGCAGGCATAATCATGACATGGATAAATACAAAAATAATTAAGTATTTATTTTAGTTTCCTTTAACCTTTTAACACCATGAAATGTAATATTAAATTGCAGGATATTATTATGGAGCTGTGGTGGACAGACACGGGAGTCATCACTAATAGTTGATAACGCTGCAACGGGGAAGACCACTGTAATAAAAGGATTAAATTATTATTTCTGCATGGTAAACATCGTAGAATAGATTTGTGCATCATATATTTTTTGTAGCTACTCTGCTTTTGAATTACAAATACTAATGCAAAATACTGACCACACTCAGTGGCATACCACTAATAGAGGCAGAGCACGCAGCCTCTAATTGACCTATGACCTAATCCAGTGCCAGTGCCGGACTCCCCCCGCACAGGATCAAACTTTCAACTGTATCCAAACCCTGGATGCAGATACAGTTGAAAGCAATGATGGAACAGAGAGCTGTCAACCCACTATGCTTAGCAGTGTCGCCCATATACTGCAGAGACCGGAGCAGTGGGGGAACAGAGAGGGGTGAGTATTTTTATTTTACTCAATTAGTAATTTGCGGGGGCCATTAGACTACTTGTAGAGCTGTGTGGGGGCAATTATATGATTTGGAGCGCTATGTGGGGTCCATTACACTATTTGGAGTACTATTTGGGTGACCATTATACTATTTTGCTGAGTATTTAGGGTTCCATCATACTATTTGGAGGACTAAGTGGGGGCCATCATACTACTTGGAAGGCTGTGTGGGGACCCATCATACTATTTGGAGGACTGTGTGGGGGTCATCATACTACTTGGATAACTTTGTGGGAGCCATTATACTGTTTGGAGGGTTGTAGGGGGCATTACACTATTTGGAGGGCCATGTGGGGGCCATTACACTATTTGGAAGGTTATGTGGGGGGGCATTATACTATTTGGAGGGCTATGTGGGGGCCATTATACTGTTTGGAAGGTTATGATAGGGCCATTATACTATTTGGAAAGCTGTGTAGGGGCCATTTTACTATTTGGAGGACTGTGTGGGGGCTAGTATACTATTTGCAGGGCTGTGTGTGGGTCCATTATACTATTTAGAGGGTTGTGTGGAGCCATTATACTGTTTGGAGGGCTATGTGGGGAACAGTTTACTCTTTTGTGGGATATGTGGAGACCATTATGTTGTTTGAAAGCTAGTGTGGGCAGCCATTATACTGTTTGAAGGGCTGTGAGAGGGCCAATTATACTATTTGAAGGGTTGTGTGGAGGTTATTATACTGTTTGGAGAGCTATGCGGGGGTCATTATACTGTTTGGATAGCTATCGGGTATATTGTAATGTGTGCATGGGCCATTATACAGAGTGGAGGGTTGTATGGGGTCGAGCATACTGTGTGGAGGGTTGTGTGTTGGCCATCCTTTTGTGTGGAGAGCTGTGGGGGGGCCTCATAATGTGTGGAAGGACTAAGTCAGGCCATCCTACTTTGTGTTGGTGACTGTTGGGGCAATAATACTGTGTGTCGGGGCCATCATACTGTGTTGGGGTCACTGTGGGTGTAACATACTTTGAAGGTGGTACTGTATGGTCATCATACTATGCGTGTGAAGGGTACTGTGGAGGAATTTACGGTGGGGGTATCTAACTTTTGTTGGTATCACGTTAGGACAGCACCAACACCCCTGCATGAGTCCCGCTCCTCCTCTCAGTAAGAACACCAGCTTACCCTTTTGCCCTGCTCTGGTCCTCACAGCATTTGCTTCCTCCTTCCTTCTAGGACTTGTGCATGGCACGCAAGTCTGTGAGCGTGCTTAGGGCCCGCGCTCTCCCTGCCTCTTAAAGGGGCAGCGTGCGCTTCTAAAAATATCCCAGTCAATAGCTGGTAGACTTCTGATATTTAAGGAACACGCCCCTATTGGGAGGTGCCTTAGCAACATTAGTATCAGTGTGCTATCCTGCTACCTAGTTGTAAGGTCCCTGTAGCTATGCTCCCTGAATCTGATCCTGTCTATCCTGTCTGAACTTGATCCTGCCCGTTCCGCTGTAACCTGTTCCTAAGCCCATTCTGCTTCTACTTAGTCCTGAGCCTGATCCATCTCATCTGCAGTCTTGTCATGAGAAGTGTCTTGTACCTGTACAACCCGTTCAACCGCCAGAAGCACCATCTTCTCTGTCAGGATTACCATCCACCTACTGGTCATATGTTGACGTCTTCAACAAGAAGGAAGCAGAGACTCTACCTCAACATAGGCCATACGACTGCGCTATAGACCTGCTTCCGGGATCCTCACCTCCACAAGGCCGTAACTACCCCCTATCCATGGTGGAGACCCTAGCCATATCCGAGTATGTTAAGAAGAATGAGGCAAGTGGATTAATTCAGAAGTCCTCTTCTATGGCAGGAGCCGTCTTTATCTTTGTCAAGAATAAGGATGGGACTCTCCGGCCTTGCATAGGTTATAGGGGTCTAAATCAGATCTCAATTAAGAACAAATATCCGTTGCCATGATCCCAAACTTGTTTGTTCGCCTCAGAGATGACAGGATTTTTACAAAGCTGGATCTGAGAGGAGCATTGTCACGGATGTGTCAGAGGCTGCAGACCATTGCACTGCAATCTGTCTGCAGAAGGTCTCAGTAGTTTGCTTTGAAGACGAAAGGCCACCTCCCCTGGCGTTAATTTCAGGAGATTGTTGCTTGGAGTTTTGTTTGTGTGCACATCATCATCCTCTCTTATTTGATTTCGCCTTCCTTTAACTCCCTTGTGTTCCACTGTATTGTATGGTGAGTGTATTTTGTATGATTGTTATTTTCGTTTATCCCTGTCAATCTTCCCTTGTTTGTCTGGTTAGTGTTATCCTATGCACTTCGGCTTCCCACCTCCCTGGGTGGGAGAGGGGACAGATAAGGGTTGATATAGAAGCATAGCAAGGCACGTGAACCCAGCGTCTCCACTTTCAAGAGTAATCTGATTGACAATTAGCTAAGTTAAACTGTTTTTGTCTCTAAACCAATTTGACTGTACAACAGTGTTACATACTGGGTATTATCAAGCTCAAGTGTCAGGACTCGAACCCGGCGACTCCTGTGCACCAGGCAGAAGCTACTGCACTTGACCTTTTCAGGTCTCTGGACAGTGCCTTGCTAATCCAGAT
>VIAB01000195.1:96044-109613 GCA_009801035.1 Oophaga pumilio
AACAATAAACACAGATCAAAGTAGATACCAAGAGGAATGAGGATGTGAATGCTGTAAAATAAAAAAAAATAAATTCCAGAATTGCTTTCTCACTTCTCCTCAAAAATTTACATTAGCAAAACTATACCAATGCAAAACACATTGGCTCACACACATCTTTTGCCACAAAATGAAAGAAGTTACACTCTGTGTATGTGGAGATGTAAAAAAAAGTTTATACTTGTTTTTTTAAATAGGATTTTATCAGAATGTAATAACATTATATACATTTGGTATCACTGTATGTATAGTGACCTAAACTATAAAATGAGCATCTTAATTATGCCACCAAGTAAACACTATAAAACAAAATCCAGAACTTCTGTTTTCTGATCCTTTTGATTATGACTATTTTTTACTCAATTTTTTTTTTAAGTCTCATGCATCCCAATATGGTACTAATAAAGACTACAGTTCATCAGGAAAAAATAAGCCCTCACTCAGCTACGTCAATGAAAAAATTAAAAAAGTTATAGTTCTTAAATTATGGCAGTACATGAAAGCAATATTGTTTGAAAAGTTGGATTGTATTGTAATAAAAAGTAATATAATTTAAATAAACAATAATGTTTGGTATCACCATGATCCTAGTAACTAAAGCTATGAAATGAACATGCAATTATCCCCGCCCATTAAACGCCATAAAAAATAAACAAAATTATTTTTATTTCTTAGAAAATATGGAATAAGAAAGCGAAACGGTCACATATTGTACCCAGAATTGTACCAATAAAAGCTACAACTCGTCATGCAAAAAACATGTCCTGAAATGACTTCATGAACAAAAGAAAACAAAAGGTTGTGTCTCAAAATATGGTGAACAAGAATAAAAAAAATGTTTTTACAGATAATTTTTTATTGTGCAAATATAATGAAGCCTACAACCCCAGTCCCAAAAAAGGTTGCTTCACTGTAATCTCCTACAGCCGTGTTTTATTCACAGGGGGGCATAGAACACAGATCGGAAGGTGAACGTTGGACATTTTACCATTTCATTTGAGAAAATAACTTTTATAAATTCGTGGCAGCAACACATCTCAAAAAAGTTTGGACAGGACCATGTTGTTTACTATTGTGTAGCATCTGTGCTTCTTTTTACGACAGCCTGTAAATGTCTGGAGAGTGAGATGACCAATTTCTTGACTTTTGGGAGAGCAATGTTGTCCTATTCTTGTCTGATGTAGGGTTCTTGCTGCTCCTCATTCCTGGGTCATCTTTGCCAGATTTTTCATTTTATAACGTGCCAAATGTTTTTTAGGGGTGTGGTCTAATGACATCAACATCCTATATAAGGTGTGCTTAATTATTAGGCAACTTCCTTTCCTTTGGCAAAATGGGTCAGAAGAGAAATTTGACGGACTCTGAAAAGTCAAAAATTGTGAGATGTCTTGTAGAGGGATGCAGCAGTCTTGAAATTGCCAAACTTTTGAATTGTGATCACTGAACAATCAAGCGTTTCATGGCAAATAGCCAACGTGGTCGCGAGAAGCGTGTTGATAAAAAAGGCACAAAATAACTGCCCATGAATTGAGGAAAATCAAGCGTGAAGCTGCCAAGATGCCATTTGTCACCAGTTTTGCCACATTTCAGAGCTACAACGTTACTGGAGTATCAAAAAGCACAAGGTGTGCCATACTCAGGGACATGGCCAAGGTAAGGAAGGCTGAAAAACGACCACCTTTGAACAAGAAACATAAGATAAAACGTCAAGACTGGGCCAAGAAATATGTTAAGACTGAGTTTTCTAAGGTTTTATGGACTGATGAAATGAGAGTGACTCTTGATGGGCCAGATGGATGGGCCCGAGGCTGGATCAGTAAAAGGCAGAGAGCTCCACTCCGACTCAGACGCCAGCAAGGTGGAGGTGGGTCACTGGTATGGGCTGGTATCATCAAAGATGAACTTGTGGAACCTTTTCGATTGAGGATGGGATGAAGCTCAACTCCCAGACCTACTACCAGTTTCTGAAAGACAACTTCTTCAAGCAGTGGTACAGGAAGAAGTCGGTATCGTTCAAGAAAAACATGATTTTCATGCAGGACAATGCTCTATCACATGCATCCAAATACTCCACAGTGTGGCTGGCCAGTAAAGGTCTAAAAGAAGAAAAAATAATGAGATGGCCCCTTTGTTCACCTGATCTGAACCCCATAGAGAACCTGTGGTCCCTCATAAAATGTGAGATCTACAGGAAGGGAAAACAGTACACCTCTCCGAACAGTGTCTGGGAGGCTGTGGTGGCTGCTGCATGCAATGTGGATTGTAAACAGATCAAGCAACTGACAATCTGGATGGAAGGCTTCTGAGTGTCATCGTAAAGAAAGGTGGCTATGTTGGTTACTGATTTTTTTTGTTTGTTTTTGAATGTCAGAAATGTTTATTTCTAAATTTTGTGTTATATTGGTTTACCTGGTGAAAATAAGCAAGTGAGATGGGTATACATTTGTTTTTTATTAAGTTGCCTAATAATTCTGCACAGTAATAGTTACCTGCACAAACAGATATCTTCCGAAGATAGCCAAATCTAAAAAAAAAACACTCCAACTTCCAAAAATATTAAGCTTTGATATTTGAGTCTTTTGGGTTGATTGAGAACATAGTTGTTGTTCAATAATAAAAAGAATCATCTCAAATACAACTTGCCTAATAATTCTGCACACAGTGTAAATTGCCGGCAACCAATTCATCACCTGAACTCTGTGAAGCCATTCTGTAAGGTGTATGCAGTATGTGGTTTAGCATTGTCCTGCTGAAATATACAATGTCTTCCCTCAGATTATGTTTGGATGGGAGCACATATTGTTGTTAAACCTGGGTATTATGTTCAGCATTGATAATACCTTCCAGGATGTCTAAGCTACCCATGCCATAGGCACTAATGTAACTTCATGCCATCAGAGAGGCAGGAACTGTGCGCCGATAACAAGCTGGATGGTCCCTCTCTTAAATCCTCAAGACAACACGTCCTTGGTTTCCATAAAGAATTTAACATTTTTATTCCTCTGACAACAGAATAGTTTTCTATTTTGCCTCAGTCCATTTTAATTGAGCTTTGGCCTTGAAGATGTCAGCGTTTCTGGATTGTGTTGGTCTTTTTCTTCGCTTGATAGAGCTTTAAAGGGATTTGGTCACCCCCAAAATGCAAATTACGGGGAACCTGCCAGCAGGATTGTGCACAGTAACCTACAGACAGTGTCAGGTTGGTGCCGTTATACTGATTACAATGATACCTTGGTTGATGAAATCAGTCTTGTGGTTCTTGTGTAATCTTTTTTTCAGTTTTCAGTTAGAGATTCTCGTGCTTCGGGGCGGCCTGTGGGGGAGGTCTTCATTTGGTGCTCTGCTTACATATTCATCTTTATGGGCTTATGACAGGTCACTGATCTCTGTGACCTTCCCCCCTCCTTTCCATACTGAATATAATATATTTTGGAAAAAAAAAGTCACATTGAGCAGGCAGGCGGCGGTGGCGCCTGCGCTGTAGCATGAATACATGTATAATGTCCATGAAATCATATTATTTGGTGATATACATGTATTCAGAAAAAAAAAAAATTCTCAATGGCGCCAGCCACACCTGCTCAGTAGCATCTATCTGCGATCTGATAGATGCTACTGCGCTGACACCACCAGTGCCATTTTGCTAGAGAAAACAAATTCTCTCCCAAAATGTCGCCAGTGGCGCCTGCACAGTAACAGATCGCTGATAGATGCTACTGCACAGGTACAGCAGGTGCCATTTGGAGAATTTTTATTTTTTTCTGAATACATGTATATCACCAAATAAAATAATTACAATGCGTGCTGTGAATGTCAGACATGCTTACATTCTTCAAACACATGTGGAAAACCCCATAGATTGTCATTGGTCCTATATTGGTCAGTGTTATGGATTAAAAAAATATTAAAAAACAAACTACGGTAATACTAAGTGGACTCAAGGCCTAATGCAGATAGAGGTCTTGCTCCTGTTTATATCACGTCTGTGTTGTAATTGAAACATCCAGATGCCTTAAAATGACATTGAACCAAACAAACTGCCTTTTATGATAATGAGACTGCTGAAAAGTCTTCACTGGACAGCACGTACGAGTCTTTATTAGGCTTAGAAAGCAGTGTGAAACTTGCAAGATTTTTTTTTCATATAGATAGTGATATGGAAAGTTGCGAAAACAAAACATTCTAAAATAAAAATGAAAAAATTCATTTAACATGATAACCTAATTTAAACATGTGTCCGTTTCCTGATGGCACATTCAATGTAATATTTGTTTAAAAGTAGAATTTAGCGAAAAGTTGAACATTTAATGTATTTTTCTTTTGTAATTACTGAGCATGGAGCTTGGCCTACTTTGAAGTGTTAGTAATTCTGCTTGCTACCTCTGGATGCACAGATTGTTGGCCTGGTGCTCTGCCTCAGAGCACTTCTGGCTTTGTTCAGTGATTCCATTCCTTTATAGATATGTCCACAGATTCTTGAGTGTAATTATCTTCTGTGTCTATTCAAATATTTAATTAGGTTATGACTGCGTGTTGTTTGTTTGTTTTTTTTTATTCATACTTGTTTGAAGTCTGTAATTGATTTTTCTTAAACATGTATTACATTTACTAGTGGTTTTCGCTACAGAAACTGTAAACAATCAAAATCCGGTGAAAAGATTCTTTGCCCTTGTTAACCCTTTCCTGCACGTCATCATAATGCTATGGCATGGGAAGCCGCTATAACCCTTCCGGGTCCATAATAGCAGTATGGGTCAGCCACTGCAAAGATGATGCCGATTCCGACCAAAATTGACATTGCCTTTATCTAAAATGTTCGTTATTCATGTCGGCCTAGAAAAATATGCATAACCAGTAATTAATACGGAAAATGTACCTTTTCAATTTGGCAAATGGGAACAACTGCTTGGTATGTTGTGGCTGATAAGCAGTGAATGGCAGGGAGCCATTCGGAATCAGCATGACCGTTAAAGGAAAACGTAAACTTGCTTGTCCAGTAAAAGTAATTCTTTTCTTCAGCAAGGAACAAATACAAGTCCTTTTCTCGGGCACATTTCCTATAGTCCACATTTCAGAAATGAGCAGGATATCTTGGGAGCAGCTCACTCCTTGACCAAGTTCACATGACTTTATATCTGTGAAAGAATGGACAACACTCAGATCAATGCTGATCAATAAAGCAGCGCATATGAGCGATTTTTTTTTTTTAATTTGAAATTTTATTAATTTTCTTGACCGAATCTGCGCACTAAAGCCATTACAGCGTGCACCAGTTTTTTTTTCCATATGTCAAATAGGAATCACTCATTCAAGTCTATGGCTGTGCAAGAAAATGAAGTATCGTCTGAAACCAATGTAAAGCATCCAGTTTTTAAGGATATGTTCCAATTCCTTAATATAGGAAATAAATCAATACCGTCTTTGGAGACAAGGTGATCTACAAGACAAGAGTGAGAGGGAAAGAGAAGAGGGGCGCAGATGTAAGTGTAGAATTTTAGTAATATCAGATTGAAATAGAAATACTTCTCACCTTTTGGTGTCTTGTTACTCAGCGTGTAACCCTGTGTTTGGGTAGTGGAGTAATCGTCTGGATCTGCTGGCCTGCTGCTCAAACCAGGTGAAGCGAACTACCTTTTAGGAGATCGTCAGGGAGTGCAGAAAAACCAATTTTTTTTTAACCTGATGAAGGCTAATTTTATGTATAGCCAAAACGCGTTGTGCTTTTATGTTTATAATTGGATATTCCTTGAAATATTCGGAGTATTTAATGAATCAGCCGGAAGCGCTCCTGGACAAACTGGAAAAAAAATTTTCTGCACTCCTTAATATAGGAAATGTTTTTTAGTTTTGTAAATGATAAATAACTCGATGTATAAGAACGGATTGCATACGGATGACATATGAAAAAAAAATCTTTGACGTTTTCTGGATAAAACTCAGGCAATTATTTTTTTTTTCCCATGTTCTTGTGTGAACTTATAATAATAGTAAACTCCGGCACACGAAAAATGAAGAAAGTCAATTTTTTATTACTGAAACAGAAGTGATATCCAGGTATCAAGTAGATTCATCCGGGTTAAATAAATCAAAAAATTAAATGCATCCAGGTATAAACACTACAAGCAAATCTATGTCCAGCTATAGTTTGTTCTTTTTAGCAGAACTCCACTTACCGCTCTACTGCTCACACAAACAACACCCCCTTTTAATCACCTTTAGAGCCCACACGTGGCTCAGCAAGTCCAAAACCTGCAATGTATGGGAGTGACGATCCCATCCTGGCTCTACAGTCATTTTATTAAGGCATGCTTGCTTTTAAAATTAACAGACATAACTGCCTATTAGTAGCACAATGGATCCAGCACACGCCGCTCCAGAGGTTTCCACCAGCTCAGGAAGTGATGTCTGCTGCAATCGGTGGTCACAGGCCTGTGATTGGCTGCCATGGTCAGGTGACTGGAAGAGCGCATCCATTTATGCACTCGTCTAGTCACCTGATCACAGGCTTCAATTGTCCTGTGACTTCGAAATAGCCTGATGACTGTTAATGTTTTGCTGCCGTTATTTGCTGTGCCCATTAGATCTTTAGATTTTCAATCACTTACTAACCTGTGCAATATGTTGGACTCCTCAATATAGGCATGTATTTTTTACCCATGTATTGATTTTTATTGAAATTACAGTACATTTTTAGATTTTCTCTGGATTGCTTAAAAGAAATGTTGTGTAAGGTCATGTTCCTAAGTAGCTTAAAGGGAACCTGTCAGGTCTCCCATGACCTCCAACCCAGCAGCATTCACATAATGCCTCACCAGCCCGGTATAATCTTATTCACTTACATACATGTTTAATAAAGATATTCATACTCTCCACCTTTCCTATATTAGGTTTTTGACTAGTACCTGGGGCGTTAGTTTCCCCAGACTAGGTGGCCCTCTTTGCGTGTTATCACGCCTTTTGTAGGGTTGATGACATGATTTGCAAGAGGCGGCGTCCTCGGCAGCTCCTTGGAACGCTTGTGCATATGCACATCTCTATTCGGCAGAGTCATTGGGCCTCTGAAGCCAAGTGTTCGCTTCTCCGCTTCAGAGGTGCACTGTGCATGACCCAAAGTGCAGAAGAGGTATGGGAGCTCTCTTCTGCATTTCCGGTCATTCACACATCCGTGTTTAAACACGTACGTCAAAAAATGGTACCTGTGTCATGTCATCGGTGTTGTACATCAGTGGTACACAGTGTGCGGTCCGTGTGTTCTTTCTAACAGTGCGTGAACAATGTGTTTCAAGGATTGGATAAAGAAATATATTACAGAGCTTCTCCTATACTTTGCAGTGTGAAACACTGATGCCATCCATGTGTTTTTCATGGACCCATAGACTTGTATTGCCCCTTGTCATCCGTGCTACCGGATAAAACAGACGTGTCTCCCTGTGTTTTGCACGGACACACAGTCTGTGAAAAACACAGCCATGTGAATAGCACTATTGTCATGCTCACAGTGCAGGTTTGACCTGCACGCCAGGGGTTAAGGTCTTAAGGCCAGTGCAGGTTTGACCTGCACACAAGGGGTTAATGTCTTGATCCCAGTGCAGGCTCTGACCTGCACACCTGGGGTTTATTATTGTGGCCTCTCCTTGGTTCGGGAGAGCTTCTTATAGCCCTAGGAAGCTCCAATCCCCGTCAGTTATACTTTTGCCCTTGGCTGAGTGTGTTGACCCCTGATTGCCTGTGCCTGTGTTCTAGCTTGTTTGTATGGTTCTGACACAATTCTGTTCCCCGTTGTGATTTTGCCTCTCAATTCTGTACTGTGTATATGCTTCTCTGGTTTTCTGACTCCTGCCACGTCCCTGACTATTCTTGATTAGCCTGCTCCTTGTGTACTGCGTTGTCTCTCACGTTTACTGACCTCGGCTTGTCTTGTATTCCGTCTCCCTCTGGTTCCCCGTCCTTTCCCTGGTGTCCGGTGACCCCCTTTCCCTTCTCCAGGGTCCCTGTAGCTTCCTGCACTCATCCCCAGCTGCAGGACGCTAAGCTCCGCCCCCTGGGGTCACATGACCACAGGTCCTGGCAGTACACACCACCTGGTGTTCTGCTCACTCCAGCTCTGCTGTATTGCTATCATCTTGCCCAGCTCTCGAGCGCTGTGAGTACCGCTGTCACAGTCCGTCGGAGGCTCCAGGCTCCCACTGTCAGAGCTGCTGAAACCGCTGGTAAGTGCCCACCTAGCGGTTTCTCGTGATAACTATAAATTATAATGGGTACATGTGATATACGTAAAAAATAACGATACAACACTGGCATCTGTATGAGGCCTTAGAGAACTAGCCACAGCTCTTCTGTGGATTCAGGCTTGTGCCACTCGTTCTGTCTCTTCATGTAATTCCAGACAGACAAGGCAATGTTGAGATCAGAGCTTTGTAGGGACCACGTCATCACTTCCAGTTTTCATCAGATGTCGGTAACAACCCATCCAATTCACACAGACAAAGAAATTAAACCATACATGTCCATAAATGATGTGTAATAATGAGACATGACATAGGAAAAAAGCATTGAACACATATAGAAAGAAAGATGCAAAAAAAACCACGGAAAGTCATGACACCCACTGAACTCTATCGGAAATTAGAAAGCAATCCTGCCACTTAGTGAAAAAAATCAGCTGCTTCAACTGATGTCCTATTAAAAGATGTCTCATTACTAAGATTCCATACAAAAACATCTCATGATGGGTAAAACCAGTGAGCTGTCTCAAGACCTTCACAACTTTATTTTTGCCAAACATATTGATGGCATTAGTTACAGAAGGATTTCTAAACTACTGAAGGTTCCAGTGTGCCTTGTTGGGGCCGTATTCCAGAAGTGGAAAGAATATAACTTCATCATAAACTGTCCATGATCTGGTGCTCCCCACAAGATTTCAGACAGAGGCGTAAAAAGAATTTTCAGAAGAGCTGTCCAAGAGCCAAGGGACCACCTGTGGAGAGCTACAGAAAGACCTGGAATCAGCATGTACAATTCTTTCATAGAAAACTAAGTAATGCACTCAACCTCCTTGGCCTATTACACGCTCACCACTCAAGACTCTATTGCTGTTCAAAAAAGCATGTCCAAGTGTGATTAAAGATTTTTCAACAACAGTTAGACAAGCTGAAGGAAGGATGAATGGGCAAATGTACTGAGACATTCTTGATAAAAATCTGCTGCCATCTACCAGGAGGATGACGATAAAATGAGGGTGGACTTTTCAGCAAGAAAGTGATACCAAACACACAGCCAAGGAAACTATCGATTGGATTCCGAGACAGAAAATAAAGTTGCTAGAATGGCCCAGCCAATCACCTGACCTGAATCCAATAGAAAATTTATGAAAAGAACTTAAGCTCAGAGTTCATAGAAAGCGCCCACGGGACTTTCAGGGTTTGGAGAGTGTTTGTGTGGAAGAATGGGCCAAAATCACATCTGAGCAATGCATGCGACTAGTTTCTCCATACATGAAGCGTCTTGAAGCTGTTAACACCCACAAATGCTTTTTGTACTAAGTATTACATTTCAATAAGCGTGTTCCCTGTCATTTCTCATTATTATACATAATTTATGGATACCTACGGTTTGATTTCTTTGCCTGTGTGGATTGGATGGGTTTTACTGACATTTAGGAGAATTGAATTTCATGAGAATAACACCCTCAGAAATAATTTACTTAAGATTGCTGACGTGTTCAGTACTTATTTCAGCCACTATGTATGTTGGCTTGTATATGTATGTATGTGTGTGTGTATAAAATATATGCATACGCATGCACGCGCACACACACACCATGTTTTGCAAATTATAAGACGCATCCCAAATTTTGGGGAAGTAAATGGGAAAACATTTTTTTAATAAAATGTTGGTGGGTCTTATACTCTACTTTTACTGTAGCTCAGCTGGGAGGTGGGTGGCTAAGTTGGAGGTGGGTCCCAGGAAGCAGGGACGCAGCTGCAGGAAGCTGGCAGCAGCAGTGGCGTACCCCGGGCTGGAAGGAGGGGGTCTTTGGTGGTGCGAGGCATTCACAAAATGTCTGGAGACCCCACACTTCCCATTCTTTTCATTGCTGTGGACTTCGGGAAAATGGCCGCCATAGGCAGCTCATGCAATGATTAAGATATCTGTATTCGAGATCTCAATCTGCTCATCCACTTCATCCATTTTCCTTAAGGGCCCCGTCACACATAGCGACACACCAGCGATCCCGACAACTATATGAACTTGTCAGGATCGCTGGTGTGTCGCTACATGATCGCTGGTGAGCTGCCAAACAGGCAGCTCTCAGCAGCGATCAGGACAGCGACTATGCGGGTAACAAGCGATGCACGTCGCTTAGTTACCCGCAGTGTACCTTAGATACCAGCGCGCTGGTGCAGGGAGCTGGTAACCAAGGTACACATCAGGTTTCTAGGCGCAGTGATATGTGACTCAGCAGAGATCCCGCTAGCGATCTCGCTATGTGAGACGGGGGCTTAAGTCCACAGCATTGAAAAGGATGGGGAATGTGGAGACTCCAGACATTTTGTGAAAGCCCGGGGCCTGCAGCAGCCTCACACCCCCGGAGTGCACTACAATGTAAACCATAGAACCACTGAACACCCGCAGTGTCACACCTCTGAATACCCCTTCCTCCGAGCCTGGGGTCTGCAGCAACACACTACTCCTGCCTCCTGAGACCCTGCTCCACTGCAGCCGCCACCCATGGTAAGCAATAAGACGCATGGATTATAAGAAGCACTATTTTATTAAAAATGTTTTTTTTTTCTATTTTTCTCCCCAAAATTTGGGTAAGTTTTGTGAATTTTCCGTAAAAGAAATGAAAAATTACTGCTATATTTTTAAACCTTCTAAAATGTTAACAAACCAAACCAACATTTTACAAATGGCGCTGATGTAAAGCGGACATGAGGGAAATGCTGTTTATTAATGTTTTTGTGTGGTATGACTGTCTGGATTAAAGGAATAATCATTCAACGTTTGAAAATTGCACATTTTTTAAAATTTTTGTCAAATTTCTGAAGTTTTTATAAATAAACTAAACATCTCAGCCTAATTTTACCATTATCATAAAGTATAATGTCATTAAAAAAAAATCTCAACATTCAATAGGACATATTAAACCATTCCAGATTTATTATTACATAAAGTGATTCATGTCAGATTTCAAAAATTAAGCGCTAAGCAGGCATTCCTCTTTGCTTTTAGATCTGTATCCAAAAATTAAGTTAGGAGGCTTGTGCAGCCTCGCCAACCAATCCATGATGATAGCAGGGCCACACCAGTGAACAAATGCCGCTGCCAAAATACCTAGAAGCGCCAAATGCCACAGTGCCGCACAACGTAACTTGCTGCACTTTTAAACGCACCCCAAATCATCATAATAGACTGATGTCCCTAGATGATTTTATTTCCACAAATCATCAAGTAATGTCTTATCGTGACTGTCTACAGGTGCACCGTACTGCTGCGCGGTCTCTGTGAGTTGTGACATGTTCAGGCAAACGCATTTTCATTCAATGTGCTGTCCATGTACACATTGGACTGCATATGGAGTTAGTAAAAGTGTTACCGAAGGTCTGCGTAGAATGATTGTTGCATTAAACAGCAGCTAGGACCGGTCCTCGGAAGCAGCAACCAGAGCTAGCTCTGCTCACTGCTGTTTATTTAGATGGCCAGTCAGTCTCTTGATGCTGAGATTACAGCCCGTCAATGGGTTACCTTGTCAGCTTGGTCCTGCGGACGTCCCATCTCTGTCATATTAATATTTCTATGAAGCTGGGCTCTTTATTTTTGCGAAATTCTGCAATATTAAGGTATTGCAGTATATAATACAAGCTATCATCAAGTTCAGTACCGCTAAGATAAAATAAGATATTAATAAAAAAAAAGTATAAAAAAAAACAACAAAGATTGAATCAATCCCCTAATATCTGTGTACAAATAAAGAAATAAACCAAAATAAACCTAAAGGCTACGTTACCACAATCAATTTCTCACGTTGCATTTTTCGAGAATATGCGAGTGACCTATGTCACTTAGTGGTTGCAGAAAATCTGCAATATCAAAAATGTACCAAAAGCTTATTGTGGGAGCGTAGTCTAAGGGTATATGCACACATTTAAGTATTTGTTGTAGACATTTCTGCATTAAAAAAGCATTTTTGGCAGGAGTTTTTGCATTTTGTTTTTGATGTGCTCCAGTACATGAGCTAGTAGAATAAATGGTGTCATTCAAAGTTCAGCTTATCCCACAAAGCAAGCCCGCTTATGGCTGTGTTGATAGAAAAATAATGAAAGGTTATGACAGTAAAGTGGAGGAAAAAACGGCTCAAATAAATAAATTTTTTTTTTTTTTTTGCTTCAACAGGAAGAGATCATTATAGCAATAAAATATTCTGCATCTCCTTAAAATTGATAAAGGCGTTAGCAATATTAAAATAATAAGTAATAAAACAAAAATGTCAAAATTGTGATATTTTCCCTGCTCATAAAAGTTCAGAATACTTTGTAAAGTTGCAAAATTCAAGCACAACTTAGAGTTCCTCCTAAATGATGCAACTTTTTGGTGTTTTCATGACAACGGAAAGCCGGGCACCATCGATCGTCTAATTCATGGCCGGAGTGAGAATTCCAGTGTAGCGCACGGAGATGCACACAACTCACCCGACGCTCCTGATTCCGGAGCAGGGACATTCTGACTCCAGCGCGTCCCCTCATCAAGACTGGTGTGAACATTACTGGTTTTGATGAGTCAGTCTTTTCCAACCTCTACATAACAGTGTAAGGGACGGAGTACTTCGCCGCGGCCCTTTCTAAACAATGACTGCACTGTTTTAGTAAAAATTGGCTACAAGGAATAGGAAGAGAATAGCGTCTGCTTGTAATATATGTTTGGCAGAGGACATTGTTGGCTTTGACGTCTATTATTATTTGAGTTTCCAAGTTACCTTTTAAGTCATGTTGATCTTTTGATGGAAGATAAAAATAACGAAACAAAGACCACAACTTTCTGATGTGCTCTTATTACATCCTGTAAGAGAATGTCAAAATAATAGATTGAAGTTGTTGTGTTTTGACTGATAAACATTTATATGAGAAGTTAGATTCCTGAACAGTAGCAGACGGCGCAGTCCATTAGTTCCTTCTCTAAAGATATGTTCACACAACTTTTCTCTGCGGTTTGGCCTCTACTTCTTTACTCTATAAGTGTATCATGTATTTTTATTAATGTGATTTCATTATTTTGAATGGCTGTAATAAGTGTATCTGATTTCCCCACAGCTATTTATTACTTATTACAGTGCAGCTTTTCCTTTTCTTCAGCAATTCAAGAAGTAAAAGCTGAGCTTTGTCCAAGAAGTCACTTTGTTTGTTGAACAATTTTGATACAGAAGGCGAAAGTGATTATTGTTATTTATTATTATTTATAAGTTTTGTAACTGATTATTTTCAAACATGGTCACTGGTGCAGCCAGACTGATGAGAATCAATTATTCTGTGA